>JALLPD010000146.1:0-33852 GCA_036940065.1 Cyclotella cf. meneghiniana
GAAGGCATTTTCTCCCCAACAGATAAGCGAAAAACTGCGAGAACATGTAAAAAAAATTATCACAACATTAGCGATACACACGTATTGCAGTACGCTGCGTCACTAAAATAGTGGGAGTCTACTCTTTTTGTCATGATAATGATCATAGAGCAACCCCTACTGTACCATAGTACCATTCCAGAGAAGCATTCCAGAGTGGCGCTTGGTTGGTGACACGAAATCCACGAGACACCTCCTTGCCCATCAGTAACACCCCCCCGCACAGCAAACAATGAAAGAGGCCCTCTCCGACCTTCGCGCCACGGTTCGCCGCCTCAGTCCTCACCTACTTGTACAACCCTTCCCCAAGTCTATGCCATATCCCCCGCTGACGACGAAAAAAAGCACATCCGTCACAGAGAATGGCAAAGAAACAATCTCGTCGCCGGGGAAGGCGTCAAACAACCTATCTGTCCAAGACGAATTACAAATCGAGGCAACGAAGGAATTGGTGAATGCTATTTCGTCCGTTATATGGTGTTTGGATTTGTTATGGGACGGATGTTCTTCGGCAGCAGAGGAGGGAGAAGAAAAGAAGACTTCGAATGACGCGGTTTACACTCACGATAAAAAAGTTCGTTCAAATCGAGAGCCTTACACTGAATGGAACGAAGAGGCAAAATCACTGATTCGTGATGGCTATGGTCTCCTTTTTACAATTTCTTCGCCGTCGTTTGTCAGGAAAGACTGCCATGTTTATAATTATGATTATCAATACTTGCAACGTCAAAATAGGCAGCAACAAGAAAGTTTGAGATTTATCGTAAGAACATCCATACTCGAACTGCTTCCTTCGGTGAACACGAGTGCTTGTCGCCATTTACTTTTGGAGTTTCTACCCCATTTTATTCCCCTCTCAATTTTGGAAGAGAAAGGAAGAGTAATGCATGACGAAGATCAGTTTTGGTCGCCTCCTCTGTGGTTGGAACGACATGATAACATTCATGTGTGTTCAGCTGCCGAATCACTGGTTGTTGGTACTGACGATTCTAAATATACGACCTTCGTCGAAAACGCCATGGAACAATTTCTGGAGACGTTTCAGTCATTGATTCAGATCGATCCGTCGACTTTGGCGTCATTCCTTGCTACCATGTCTTTACTATTCGAAAGTCTTCCCGCTTCAACTGAGAGAAATATTCTTTTGGAAGAGGTAGACACTTCAGATTCATTAGAAAGTGAGATTCCAATCACAGGCGTTCGCAAAAAGTGTTGTCATCTCTGTATATCGTCTTTAACGTCTGTTTCGGAGCATGATTTACCATCCATCATTCATTCGCTGTTTACACTGGTGTGTGATGAAGAGAACGGTCGACTGGCAGTACAAGCTATTCGCAAAGAATGGATATCCATAAACGACTCTCAACCAAAGGAGGATTTGAATCTGTTTATTGGACACGTAATAATTCTTTTTCTGCTGTCAGACGAAGTACTTGGTTCAAAGCACGTGGCCATGGGTTTTTTGGATGAAGTGACGGAATCCCTTCGTGCGCACTTAGCATCTTGCAGTGAAACAAAAAACGAGGCCGGAACTTGTCACGAGCGTAGTGCAAGCTCTTGTTTCTTTTCCACATTGGATGCATTGGTAGTCACGGCACTGTATTCGCAACCTCGGTATCAGCAGACTATTGAATCCATCATAGATTCGTTGATTTCACGCCAGAGCTTCATCGTTTTTGACTTGATTTTTCCATTGATTCGTATCTGGCAGTCGGGCAATCGTAATGATAGGTCATCGATTAAAAGCAGCAAGATGAATCATGCGAATCTACTGTTCTATGATCCTCTGGCTTCGCCACTAATATCGCTGCTCTTTTACTTGATTATTGCGACGTCTTCATCAGAAATGTCTTGCGGGTATCTTGACTTCGTTCGCATCGGAGGGGTGTTGCCGTTTCTTGGCGCGGAAACAGCATCTTCAGCTGCAAACAATAAAAATCAAGCACTCAGTTTTGACTGCTGCAAGGCATTTGCAGAATTGTACTGTGTCGTTGACTGTCAGAGGCGAGAACAAATTATCAATTCTTTGTTCTCTATGATATCAGATTCATTTGTTCAGAGCGCCCCCACTTCAGATGCGACAAATATGCCCCAGAGAACAGCAGCAGTACCCAGTCTGATTGCTACAGCGTATTCATCTTGTTGTACATTGCTGCTTCTATCAGACAGCCATTTGGCGGACATAGCTAAGACTAGAGGCGCTAGTTTAGATCGGTTGTTGTTGCTCGCGTCTCTGACGCCTTCAACCACATCAATATCGGAAGAGAAAGACCATGTCACGTACATATTATTCGACATGAATTGTGTATTACTTATGGCTTTCATGCAACAAAATAGTGATTACGATGCAACAGATAGAAGCGGTGTATCAGAGCTTGTTATCATATGCCAGAAACTTCTTTTCTCGTCCAGCACTACTCTTGCCGACGACAATGACAATCAACATCGCGTTGCTTGTGGCATAATTCTTGCCTCCCGTCTGTTACGATGTCATAATATCTCTCGCTCGGAGCGCAAGGACGTATGGAACTCGGTAGTGAAGATATTATCTCCGCCCACGCCATCGTCGACTGCTCCATCGCGCAAGTTGAAACCAGAAATTGGCATTTGGGGTGTCGCATTTTTGAGGTTTGCCTCTTCGAATCTTCTCTCCGTCACTGACTCAAAACCATCAGATTGTGCTCCGCGCGTTCCGCGTTTTGTGGAGACTGGTTCTGTGTGTTGCGAAAAAGATATGTTCAGCCTTGTGAACAATATGTTGGCCGCTGCGGGTGTCATTCAAATGGAAAATTCTTTAAAGGTCTCACCGCAATCATCTTCCGGCAAATCGATCACATTTCTGGCATACAGCGACGTCCCAATGCACTACTCCAAGGAGACACCGGCACCTCGATTTGTTGTATGTGCGCCGTATTTTCTTTCAGGAATGTTTCGAAACGAAGAGCAATCGCAATCACTATTGGCTGATGACAAGAAACAGATGTCTGTGTCAGTTCATTTCACTGCAAACTATTTGTATGATTTGGTTGACTGCTACTTGCAAATTGGTAAATGTAGGAAACAAGGTTGGAATCCTATCGGTTGGCTCCTCGCGAAAATTCAACTTCCCTGCTGCTTACCCGAATCAATAATGGATCTGTTGCACATGAAAAAATATCATCAGTTAGAAATCGAAAGCTCGACAGCTAGTTTTTGTGCTTTGAATTTCACGCTTGGTGCATGTGAATCGCCATGGAAACGTATTGCAGCTGAGATTTTTAATAAGAAGAAATCCAGGGCGGCGATCGTTCAGAGCTTGGTCGAGTTTATGAACTGTTTAATCATTTCCATAAGCGTGTCGTGTGCCGTCCTAAAGCATGCTAACGAGCATTTTCAACGTCAATCGACTCTTGTGTCCTTCACAATGAACTGCAACACTCAACGACTTGCAAATCCCAGCATGTCAGAATGTAACGATGAAAGCCAACAGAAGAAAAAGAAAAAACGATTGGGAGCACTTCAGAAACTCCTTCAGTTTCAGTTTGCCAAGATTCAACACATGCAGAGTATTTGTGAAGGAATTCTCTTCGCATTGAAATCCATTCACACTGAAGTCTGCCGAATAAGCCACGCACAGGCGTCGACTCACAAGAGCCCTGACAAGTTAAAGTCGTCTCGGCTTTCGCAGGAGAGAAAACCGACTCACGAATTCAAGACGCAGTTTATTGACTCACACGAGGTATGGCTGACTCTTTCATTCTATTTCACATCTTACATTGACCCTCCAATCTCACGCAGAAATTCTATAACATATAAGCTGAACACACCGTTGTTGCGTATTTCTCTCTCGAAATTGAAGTATACTGTTGCAGCACTTGAATCGTCCATTAAGTATAGAGTTAATGACACAAGCTTCTCTACTTTGTGGAATTGTCTTCTTGATGATGCAGATGACAAGTTTCTCTTTGAAAACATAAGACTCAGTGCAATCCCAATCACAGTGAGCACCAAAACAAGCAGTGTCTCTTCCTACGAAAAAGTTCACCATATCATTCGTCTACGTGCAGATACTTTACGTCAACTGCAGCATCATTTCATCATGATAAATGCCAATGCCGTCCATTCACTTTCCCAAGAAAGATACCATTTACTGTTCGAAGAATCACTACGAGGAATTCCTCGAGTTTTCAGTTCTATGATAACTTTATCCTCCGTCATTCAAAACTTTCGCAAGGTGAGACAATGTTCACGCGAACCTTGCAAGCTGACTATTTTATGTAAATAGATCTTTCTCTTGCTCTTTACACAAACGAACCAGTCCACCTACATGAAAAGAGACAGTGATCTGGATAGACAGAGAATTCTTGCATTTATATGTTTTCATAACAATGTTTTGTTAGCTGCATTTTCGTCACATACCCAAGATCTTCCTGTTAGACTTTCAGTTTTAAACGACTATATGGGCGTCCCAAAGCAAAGACGAAAACTATTAATCCAACCTCATACCAACAACTGCAGCGTATACCTCTCCAGTCTTCTTAGAGCTTGCGCCGCAACAGTATCAAAAGATGACGATTGTGCGTCAGCACCAATTGGAAACGTAACTAAAATACTGAAAGAGCAGCTTATTCAACAGTTTCAGCGTTGCGAAGATTCTGCCACTTCTTGTCAAATTATTGACTTGATATCAGTATTCATCATTCACATTGATATCGACGAGGCCTCCACAGTTCTTGCTGATTTAAGTCAGAGGGCATTGAATTCCGTGTACAGTACAAATGCTGTTAAAGTGGGGCTCCCCAATGCATTTTTCAAGATTTGGCATTCCCTTAAAGCAGAGAAACGAGACGCCGAAAGCGACTATGTAGTGATCATTCAGGATTCCTTTTCTCGTCTGTTTCAAACTGCGAACAATCTTCAAAAAAGAACAGATCCTTCAACTTGCGCATTCATGCATAACATCCTTACCCATTGGAGCGCTCTTGTCTTGTGTGGCGCAAGTCATCATAACTTTTTCTCTGAACTATGTGAATCTGTTGATGAGGTCATCGCTAACTCATGCACCCAAGAGCCAAGACGATTCCATAGATCATCCAAAAAAGTTAAGCTTTCTGGTCTCAACGAAAAAAATTGCGTGGCAGTATTTGAGCTTTTGATTCAAATGGTTGTAACTTCACTATCGCTATCAAGACCTAGTCGAGTTTGCCGTGATAGAGACTGCACGACAATTCAATCAGAAAATGGCCCTTACCACAAGGTGGTTAAGGCATTTTTGGCATTTGACAGAATGCTACGTCTCTTTCAAGGCTACCATAAGTTTTTCCCCCAGCGCATCTTCATCAGTGTCACCAGGGCGACACCACATGTAATAAAGTTGGGCATTCATCTATTTCAGGTGTGTGTAGAATGGCGGAACTCACAGTCTCTATCTTTGCAGAACATTCATGGGGAAGATCATGCAGGGGTATGTTTTCTTCAGCCATTGATTGCTGTCATAGCTTGCAATTGCATTGGAAGAATTGAGGCATTCTGTGACTCCTTGAAGAGATCTACTGCTGCGAGCAATATGAGTGATGCAAGGAGCGGACTCAGTTGTAAGCATTCCAGGGCTATTGCGGGACTTTTATTCAAATGTGACAGGGCAAGAGAAATCCTTCAAAATATAAGCAGAACTCAAAACTTGATGTTGCCAAGTCAGGTTTTCATAAATTCCCAAAATGAGATGTTGCATGAAAAAACTGTACAGCATGAAGTTACCGGATCAGAAAATCACCGTCAGTCTAAACGAACTGCTGACTTTCCCAACAGATCAAGCAAGCGTCAACACTATGATGCTAAGTTGCATCCGTCGACATTCCTTGATCAAATTGGGACAGCTTTCAACACATGTTCGGATTCATCACCAGACAACATCATTGGTGATCTAGATCACAACCCAGACACAGGATTTCACGACGAGGGCTCGTTTGGAGCTGTAGGAGATTGGGGTTGAATTTTCAACTAAAGCATGATTGCACAAGTCTTGATGGAGTTTTTCCCATGATGAGTTAATGGTTCTATGTTTCGGTCTCCACGGAGGTGGGGAATTTGAAAGAACAATGATGAGAGGGCTGTTTTATGAAAATAGATACATGTTCTAAACAACTGGATACTTGTATCATGCACCCCTGCCAGGGGTAGTCAATTTCTAAAGCTATATTGCTGGTGTGTTTAAATTTCAATACCGTAACATTATTTAAAACAAAAGCAGCTGCTGAAAATAATCCTAATTTCAATGAACCCTGTACTATTCCAGTAAGATCTGGCATCCTCCTTCATGTAACTTTCCCGTTTCCCACTTTTCGATTAGACTAGTCAACCACACATAGTATAATTTTCTACATACGAGACCTCCCCTATGTTTTCACACAGGAATTGAATTGATTCCACCATTTCCGCCGCCGAATCTACCTAAAAACATGACCTCCCTCCACACTATTCTGACATCGCTGACCACCATTTTTATGCTCATCACAAGCTGGATATCCACCTTCAGTTTCAACTCGATCCCTCCACGGACCGCAGAAATCGCACACCCCACCATGGCACTTCCGCGAACATCAGCACACCTCCATGGCACAAGGCAACACACCCCCTTACTAACTTCCGCAATCAACAATAGTAATTCCTCCCACCATGACACCACGACACGTAAATCCACAGTACACCAGCCACGTACAGTCCAGACCCGCCCTCACCTGACCTCCCATCTCACGCCATCACTGAAACCCAACAATTCCACTACTCTTCCTCTCTTCACAAGGCACATCGCACGGCCTCCGCCCAAGCCAAACATCACATCAAAACATCTTCGCCCACGAAAGCCCAATCTCCGCCACGCAATTCAACCTCTCTCCGCACTTCGAAACCTCCCACTTTGGCTCAACAAGCGCACAGAACTCCACGAATCTCCATCTTCCACAACCACCATGCCATCCTCGTCCCGTACCAAATCGAATCCGCCGAAAACTCGCTCTAACTCCGCCAAACAAACCTCCCAAACAAGCGAGTCCGCAAACGACGCCCCTCCACCATTGCCACCACCAACAGATGACGAACTAGCCATGTTAATCCAGCCTCAACCAATGGATCCCACGGTCCCTATGGACACCTCTCCAACGGATCCTCCTCTCCTCTCCCAAGACAACTCCACCAATCTCAACGACATTATCAACGAGATAAACAATCCCAGTCTCCTCACAGACACGGAACCAGACCCGGACAAGGTAGAAACTTCACCTTCCAACTCCCCGGCAAAGAAGAAAGCTAAACCTTCGTCTCCCGAACAGCAAAAGTCTGACAAAGATCCCTCCTCCACTCAAAAGAAACGCTCTAAGAAACGGTCTTCAGCAACTTCGCCAGCTTCGGCTCTTAAGCCTAGCAAGTACGCTCAGAGCTCTAGCAAGTCGAAAGAACCTCAGCCCCCCTCTCCTCCTCACGTCCATAAACATCGCCAAGTACTCGTTGAAATCTCAATAGACTTCAGCAAAGAAAGTCTCTCACAATTTGAGGGCGACAATGGGAAAAAGATGGCCTTCGCAATCCAACAATTCATCGCCAACCTAAAGATAGCTGACAAAACAGCAGTTATCAATCCCACCGACACCTCTTCCGACGATCCTCCTTTGGGAGGTACCAACAACATCCCTGTCCCAACGAACATGACAGCCCTCAGTAACTACATCAAAGGGCTAAACCCGAGGGCCTTCCAAACCAACGGAAGAACAAACCAAGAAACCCAGGACCCGGAGCAAGCCGGCACACGACGACCCTCTGCCCTCGCATATGGAGTCATTGCGTTATCCTGTGATAAAGACCCCGATCTTTTGGTCACTCAACTCTCGTACGAGTGGGCAAGATTCGGAACTCAGCTCAAAATCAAAGAACTCCAGGCAGTGGAAACCATCACCCCTTTTTCCATCTACTTTGTCTACTCCCTCTCTCACCGACAAACCTTAATTGATGAACAACGAGAAATTCTCAAACAAGCACAAGACCAAATGCATAAGGAAGACTATTTCCTTGAACGAGATCTCCCAATGAACTGGGGATACCGCCCACTTCCCTTATGCAGTCTTCGCATAAACGTCCCTCGTATCCCGAAGCACTCAGAGCCCTCCAACATGGCACGGTTACCATCCAATATCCAAACTTGCCGCCGAGTACTTCACCTGGAAGTCGACAAGAGTGAATTAGAATTGGTTTCCCACCTAGTTAAGTATGCCAAGAAGAAGGGCATCTATAATCAATGGTGGGGCTCTCATGCCCACCCCACTGAAGGAGTGGATTGGCAATCACCTCCCGGCGATATCAAGAGGGCAGCCAAATTCGCTGTGAAAACTACGAATTATAACGCAAGCATGACGAGCATTGACGTCTTTGGTTTTTTAGACCTCAACGACTCCATTCAGGCTCGCAAACCAGATGGTACGATCATCCGATCCTTCACCGGCAGGGAATGCCTCACCTCCCTGTACAAGTTCAAAGACTCTTCCCCACTCATTGCTGAGGCACACCAGCAAGTCCCCCTAGGCTCGGTGTCCTTGGTATACCCAAACACCCCGGAAGGAGAGAAATTGATCACCGGCCTGGCTAAGCAAATGGCAGCCTTCACCAAAGGACACTTAACGGACCAGCAGGTCGACCCAGCCTTCATTCAAGATTTCCTTAAGAAATTTGTGGATCCACAACTCATTCACGAAGCGTCCTCCTGCGAGTGGGATTCTGCCACACAAACTCTTCAAACCCCAGAGGAACTTGAGGAAAACAACAACTCCATGGAACTCGAAGAGCAAGGATGGTGGAAGGACGTAGTCGTCCAATATGAATTGCAGAAAGGACAAGGAAAACGTCCATACGCCTCCCCCCAAGCGCTATTTGACTTGGACGGTGCACAGTCAGTCAAGACAATGCACGAAGCGAATGATAACGCAAGTGGAGATCGATCTCAAGACTCGTCGAAGCGAGTAAGAATCTCAGAAGGCACCAAGCCTACAAACAAACCCAGTACCGACCACTCAGAAAGCAGCGTGGTTTCGGACGAGGGCCGTGGAAGCAAACGGTCGGGCCACACGCCCACAAGTGTTGGAGTACGGACAGGTCTAGAAAGCAGGGACGAGGAGCATAGCGCAGAAGAATTGTCTTCTAGCTCATCCACGGCTAGTGATGCCGCTCCCTCTGAAGACCTCTCCGGAACGTCCGGATAGTCCCACACAACGCCCCCTCCCCCACTACAGGAGGTCAGGCGATAGCCGGAAGTAGTACGTGTAAATCCTCTAACGGCAGGAGGTCGCAGCGGCGCGCCAGCCGCTTTCGTTCACAACATCAAACCGTGAGATCAATCACTATTCTGGAGGAGACAGGCAATAGAAGAACTCTCGCCCACAGGGGCCGTCTCAACCTCCTCTCTCACAAGGCCACTTTAAATGCACTAGAAAAACAGGCACTTAGATTCTCGACAAAACAACAGACACAAAACCAAAGGGATGCTTCTCTCGTCGACGCAGCTCGCAATGCTAAGCTAGCAACACTCCCGGTCCCCGACCAACTCTTCTCGGACACCTCGTCTGATGATCAAGGAATAAGCAACATAGTTCGACAACAAAGCTCATTATTAAATCCACTCGGTGTCATCCCCGGTTCGAAAGCTGACGGCGTTACTCGACTATTCTATGAAAATGTGAACGGGATCGCTACACACATTTCAGGAAACGAAAAACTAGAAAAAGTCAAGGGCATCTTAGATGATATGGAGGTGGATTTATTCGCGTTTAATGAGCATAAAATAAACTTCGCACACAGGGACAACAAAAAAAACGGTCTCGCTAAATTGTTCAATGGAGGGGAAACTCTCACAAGAGCAGTCGGAGGTAACCTAAAGCACCCAGTCGCCAAGACGTTAGGCAGAAAGATGGAAGGAGGTACAGGCATGATAGCTTATGGAGAGTTAGCGAGCGTCCTACGCATGGACCTATCAGGTATGGATTGCACGGGTCTGGCCCGTTGGTCATATATGACCTTCTCCGGAAGAGACCAACACATCACCACTGTGTTGGTAGGATACAACCCCTGTCGTACCACCCCGGGCAAACACTCAACGTCATATCAACTTCAACGAGCATACTGGACCATGTCTGCACAAGAAACAACCTGCCCCAGGAAGAAATTCACAGAGGACCTCATGTCACTTCTCATCAAATGGAGGCAAGAAGGAAGACGGCTTATCATCTGCCTCGACGCCAATGATAATGTGTACAATGGTCCACTCGGCAAAGCACTCGTCTCACACCCAGACCTGGATCTAAAAGAAACCATGCTACATCAAACGGGCTCCCATCTCACTGCCACACATTTTAGAGGCTCCCGCCCTATCGACGCCATATGGTCTACTCCCGATATCGAAATTCACAACATTTGCGCAATGCCAATCGGATATGGCATAGGAGACCATCGCTCCTTTTTCCTCGACATCAGCACTCGCTCAATGGTAGGAACAGACCCTCAACCAATTAAACGTCCATCCGCCCGGCGCCTCAACACAAAGATCCCCTATTGCTCCGACAACTACACCTTCCTTTTGGAACGTCAGTTAATCCACCATCGTATCATCCAAAAACTTCGGTCAACTCATCAACTCTCATCTTCTCCTTTGGAAATTCAAGCAAAGCTAGACGCGATCGACGCCACAACTTCCCAACTTATGCACCACGCTGAGAAAAACTGCAGAAAGATAAAGTCAGGCCGCATCCCTTTTTCGCCAGAAGCATCCTTTTGGATAAAGCGAACTCTTTGCTACCGTGCCCTCTTACGCTACTGGGCAGGAAAAATAAGGAACCGTGGAAACCTCCTACGACAGGCTCGTAGATGCAAAATAGATCACCCGTTCTCCCTTTCCATCCAGACCATCACAGATAGACTGAAAGTCTGCAAAGACCGATGTAAATACTTCATGAAGTACGGACGGAAGCACAGGAAAGCCCATTTACTCAACAAACTGGGAGAAGCAAGAGACAAACAGGATGAATTAGCAGAGAAACGCATCCTACAAATTATTCGAAGTGAACAGGATCGGTCGTTCTGGCGACGACTAAATTGGGCCCTCGGGAAACGGCAGGGCACCAGCGTCCGGAATGTTCAGATAGAAGAGGGAGATGGTTCAGTAGTGGAATACGACACTCAGTCAGAAGTCCAGCAGGCGATATGGGACAAAATACACAGAGAGCGCTATCATTTGGCGGAGGAAGCTCCAATATGCCAAGACCAAATGAGACGAGACTTCGGTTACAACGCAGACACACCCTCGGGTACAGATGTCCTCGAAGGCTTGTATACAATTCCCCCAGGTTCACATGCCGGCACACAATTACTGTTCGACTCCATCGCTCGAATACACAAAATAATTCCAAAAGACTCGATCAATCCAATTATTACTCGTTCCGACTGGCAATACACCTGGCAACAGAAGCAAGAAACTACCTCCTCCTCCCAATCCGGACTCCACTTCGGGCATTATGTCTCTGGTGCAACCTCGGACCTAATCTCTGACGTGCACGCCCTCAAAGTATCAATCGCATTGCACCATGGTGTAGCACTCTCCCGTTGGAAAAGAGGACTGTGTGTAATGATAGAAAAAGCCCCCGGAGTTAAACTCATCTCAAAACTGCGGGCTATCCTCCTGATGGAGGCGGACTTTAATGCCGCGAACAAAATCATCTTCGGACAGAGAATGCTAAACAATGTGCGACAAAGCGACCTTATGCCAGACGAAATATTCAGTGAGAAACAACGCATGGCCGAGGATGGCATATTAGCCAAGGTGTTATTCTATGACATCTCCCGACAGTTAAGAGCTCCAGCTGCTCTCGCCTCAGTCGACGCAGCCAACTGTTACGACAGGGTCGCACATGCAATAGCATCTCTGGTTTTTAGAGCCATGGGTGCAAGGCTCCCCATGACATTGTCGATGCTCACCGCAATTCAACAAATGCAGTTCTTTTTAAGAACCGCCTTTGGGGACTCCAAAAACGCAGTGGGCTCCAAAATCCATCTCAAAACGCAAGGCTTCATGCAGGGAAACGGCGCCTCCCCGGCAGGTTGGACGGTAGTCTCTATTGTAATACTCGGAGCACATAAAGAGGAGGGACACGGCGCCTCCTTCATCTGTCCTGTCAGTCAGACGAGAAAAGACTTGGCCTGCATTCTTTATGTAGACGACAATGATTTACTTCACCTACAAGAAGACGAAACTTCGACCATGTCCGACGCACAAGAGGCACTGCAAGCTAGTGTATCTAGTTGGGGCAATTTACTTATCTCGACGGGCGGAGCACTCAAGCCGCAAAAATGCTTTTACTATGTAATAGGGTATGAATGGGATAGGAACGGCAATTGGAAATACTCCGAATTGCCAGCACACCCCACTCTCATCACTGTGCCACTTCCCACCGGACTCCCGAGCACCATCCAACAACTCTCGGTTCACGTCCCTAGCACCACGTTAGGTGGAACCACATCTCCTTCTGGGCCAACATGCACCCTATCTGCACTCTCCTCCAAAGCCATCGAATGGGCAAGTTTAGCAAGGAATTCTGGCCTCCGGCCGCGGGACTTTCATGTCAGCGTTTCTAAAAAGTTCTGGCCTAAACTCAGGTATGGTCTCTGCGCGAACACCTCCTCATTTCAAGACATGGTCTCTGCCATGCACCGCCCATATTTTTGGATGGCCCCAGTGGCAGGGCTGATCCGCTCTGCGAAGAGAGAGCTCCGCTACCTGGACACGGGTTTTTATGGATTGGGATTTCCCCACTGGGGGATAGAGGCAGCAATCGAAGCATATAAAAAGTTCTACCAACACTTTGGGACGGGATCGGTAGTTGGGACCCAATTACAAATGTCCGTCGAAATACTAACCTGTGAATTGGGCCTGAGCGCTCAACCCTTCCTCCTCCCATACGAAAAGTATGGCTCCCGCGCAACAGACTGCTTTGTAAAGAGTCTATGGGAAAAATTGGACCGCTTCCAACTAAAGCTTATCCTCGACTTAGAAGGCTTTGCACTCCCCCGAGAACATGATAGATGGATCATGGCGGCGTTCGAACAGATCGGATACTCCTTAAGTGAATGCAAGCTCCTGAACCAAGTTAGGTTACACCAGCAGGTGTTATTCGAATCAGACATATTCGAGGCAGATGGTCGAACTATCAACGGCAAATTCCTGCAGCCAAGACAGTTAGGTACCGCTTGGTCTACCTATAAGTTTGGCAAACAAAAACCAATCCCTCACGCATTCAACCTCTGGCGAGAAGCCATCTCACATCTCACACCAGGCGGCAGACGCAACCCAAAACTGGGAACGTTTCTCAGATCTCCGCACATCTTATGGTCGCACCGCTATGATCCGGAGGAAGACGTGATTGTAGCAACAGAAGGAGAAGAACGAGTCCTGTACCAACAACAAGAATCGTCAAGAAGAGGGCGAAACACACCCTTCACACGGCGGTTCCCAATCGAACCTATAGAGGAAAAGCTGCATCTCTGCTCCACTCGCACACACAACAGTGATACCGTCACACTGGCCTCTCACATAGCCCCCGCGCCCCCCACGCCCATCTTCTCACACTTCCACGAAGTCATCAGAGCAAACCCCGAAAATCATTGGTGGGAGGACCTAAAGTACACTGGAAATGGACTATGGCTGTATACTGCTATTCGGCAAGGTACTTTAATAGGTGTTTCGGACGGCTCTTATATCAAAGAACTTCACACCAATGTCTGCTCGGCAGCAGTAATCCTCGAATGCTCGGAAAGTGGCGAAAGGCTAACAATGTCAATAACCGATGTCTCCCCGTCCGCGAACGCCTTCAGAGGGGAATTACTGGGTTTGCTAGCCCTTCATCTGATTCTTCACAGTATCCACAAATCACGCCCAGTTCTAGCAGGCTCAGTTGAAATCTTTTCTGACTGCACAGGCGCACTCAAAACAGTGTCCACTCTCAAAAAATCCCGCATTCCGGCAACCTGGCGTCACACGGACATCCTGAAAGTATTGGCCCTGCAAGGCAAGGACTTTCCATTCCGCTGCACATATCATCACGTTAAGGCTCACCAGGACGACAACCTCCGTTGGGATCAACTCTCACGAGTTTCCCAGTTAAACTGCGCATGTGATGCAGCGGCAAAGAAGAGAATACACGAGTTCCTCCCAACTGCGTACCCACAAAGGCCACTTCCACATGAAAAAGTCATGATGATAGTGGAAAACATCAAAGCCACCTCGAATACAGACGAAACCCTACGATTCGCAGCACACAAACAAGAAGCGAGGAGCCTGCTCGACAAACTGCAGTTACTCCCAAAAACACACTTCGAAGAGGTAGCATGGAAAGAAGTACATAGCACTTTACACACCCTCCCAAAAATGTTCCAACTCTTTGCTGGAAAACAAGTGTTTGGGGTTTCAGCCGTGCTCGCCAACTTATCGAAACAAAAGGAATACGCACATCTAGGGGATAAGTGCCCAAGCTGTTCTATCTGCAAGGAAACCACCTCTCATCTCCTCTTCTGCCGAGAGATCGGAAGAGTACGATGCCTCCGGAAACTTATCTTCCAGATAACAGATTGGATGGACAAGGTAGGAACAACCACTGCCCTCTCAGACCTGATCACAGACTTCCTACTCCTCAAAGGAGAACTCTCCCACTCTGGCCACAACGTCTACATCCCCCCACAATACTCTGATCTCATCCGATCCCAAGAGACAATCGGCTGGAAACACACCATGGAGGGCATGGTCTCCCGCGAATTTACTCTTCTCGAAAGATCCGATATCCTATCTTCAAGGAGCAAACTTTCACAAGAAGCATGGATACAGGGGCTCATCACCCGCCTCATCGAAGCAACTCACGGAATATGGATATACCGAAATATCACAATGCATGACAACATTTCCGGCCTGATAGCAACGAAAGGTAAAGAGCAACTAATCGAAGAAATAGAGAAGCAAATAGAACAAGGAGGCGAAGGCCTTGCAGAAAACGACAGATGGATGCTTGAAATTGACCCTTCGCAATTAGAACACACATCAGGAGAAAGAGAACAGTACTGGTTAATAGCGATTCAGACGGCCAGGGCACACTTCCATCTCACCCAATCTCATACTTGAATTCACCAAACATAAAGCACTGCTTTATTTGCCCAGGAACGACACCACCTGGAAGGAGAGTACGCTCTCAAGCGGTCGAGACCGCCACGCTTAGCACTCTTGTACTCGGCGTATGAAGACTCCACTATGGTTAAACATGTCTAGGTAGAAGAAATAAAAATACCTAATTTTCTAAGTTGTTGTTGTTGTTGTTGTAACTTTCCCGTTTCTGCTTGATCCAAAGTCTTCATCCCTTCTCTTTATTTTTTGGAGTGTTTTAGCCCTTTCTTGTACATTCTTCAAAAAAAAATTTCTTTATATGCCTTCGTATTCCCAATCTTTTCAATCTCTCCGCTTGTCAGTTCATTAAATTTATTACCAAAAGAAATGTTGTCTTCTGCCTTAGCCCTTGAACATGCCATGAGTTCAAGCCCAAGTGCATTTTTGTTTCTTCCTGTGGTTAGTATGCTAAGCAAGCATCTAGCCCATAAGCTTTGTGAATGGTTATTGATTTGAGCAGTTTCAGTGGCATGGAAAATGATGACCTTTGATGATGTACATTTTTTGTACTCGATGAATTATGAATCACATGCTGTGACACATAAAACGCTTTTTTGCTTAAAAAGCTTACATGTTTTACATGCTCTAAAAATAGGTAAAACATATAATACAGCCCCTTGGTACTGTGAGCATAGGCCTTCCCTTAAAAAAGCACAGTATATGTCCGTCAGGGACTGCCTAGGTTGTGATTTTTTGAGGGGGTGTTTCGAGTCATGGTACTGTGTACCTGCTCACATTTATTGCATGCCATTTGTGTGTGTTGGTGCTCTAGTGGTCTTTTTAAGCAAGTGTGCACCTAGGCAACATGCTAACCCTGCTATATTGAGTGGAGTATACCCATGTCAACTGGGAACATGGCCTGACATGTCTGGTTTTTTCCTTGAATACATGTTGAAGGACATGTGTCAGGCTCGTGAGTGAGACTCACAATGACTGCTGAGTGCGTAACTCAACAGAATAGTCTGACTATCAATTGATAGTGCCAAAAGCCTTTAAAACTATTAAGGATTTTGAAGTTGAAATTTGAAAAAAGAACTTATATGAAATTTATGAACTTTATTTCTACTGTACAAAAGTGTTGCTGCTGCACAATACTAAATTTTGTATCTAGCACCATCATGGTGTAATGCTCCTCCATGAGCTTGTTTGTAGTTTCTACACACCTCTGGTACTAAAGTATGTGGTGTATTTTAGGATCTTATATCTATGAACCTTCAAGATCCAAAATATCTGATGTACTTCTCCTTTTTGACAAGAGGAAAGTATTTGAATTATATTTTAAGGAGATAGAATTACTTAAAATAAATACTACTCTTGGCTGTAGATACTTGGCCTATGTCAGGGCTACTAGGAGCTCCCTGACACTCTACGGTATCATGGCTCCACTGAGCTCATATTGGTCCTGCCAGTTCCGAGGAACCATCCCAAGGATGTGGCTTGTTAGATCTGTGTCATCAAAGGGTTCTACTACCTTCATTTACTTTGCAACCTTTGAAAAGAAATCAAGGCAAGGCAAGAGATCCAAGTATCCATGAAGTTGCTGGATTCTCCACACAAAGTCCCACATGCATACCCTGTTAGGTATTTTTAGGCCATTGCTGATATAATATCTTTGATCTTCCCCCGCATCACATCGGAATATGGTTTTCAGGTGTAACTGGATGCACTCCATGAAGGAGGCCCATGAGGCTGCGTGCTTCACGAGGTGTTGCACCCCATACACATTGGTCCATGGTTCAGAATTGATATGTTCCTCAACAATTTTGATCGAAGGTCAACATGCTTCTTCCAAGAGTAGGGTGGACTATTGCATAAAGACTTCATGGATAGTGTACTCTATGGCCTCACTTGTGCATGTTTTGACAGCAGTTGTCTTTTTCCATGACTTGATAACCGGTGGATTTTCATCCATTCCTCAGAAGCCTTCTTTGGCCACAGTGGCTGCAGTAAGCTTTTTTGCCTCTAAATCTTTCTTACAGGCCATCTGGTGGGCTACAAGGAGTCCCTGTTGACTGATGGTTTTGAGAGTCATTTGTACATGACCCAGGAACTGTTCTGGAGTTCCATGATGGATGACTGTGATGGTAAGTGCATCTTGTTGGACACCTTGACCTTCAAGGTATGGTCATGGGTGATGTCCTGGATTGCATTCTTCTCTGGGATGTAGGAGATGGGTGGCTTACTCCATCCTGAACACCTCACACATTCTTGAGGTTTGAGTCATTTTAGGGTTGAGTTTGCTGTAGACGTCATTTGGAGGGCCACGTCAAGGAGTGTATTAATGAAAAGGGCCTTAAGAAAAGGTCTTTGGTGCTCCTTTTTGGATTAGTTGGAATATTATTTTTCCATATTTTTCTTTTTATCTTTTTTCCTGGAATTTTCTATTTCCAATTTCGTGATAACTCTTAATCACAAGTTTTACAGGATTGCAAGAATGTCTATTGCAATATTCACCAATTGCTCTATTTGATCGCTCGATTTGATAGCTTGATTTGGTCGAACCCAAACATAGTTAATCACAAAAATAAAAATTCCGTCGATCACTTCAAAAATGAAGATTCCATCCCAAATGCAAAGCATGCTAAAAATTGCTCATAACTTTTGAAACAAATTCAAATATGTTATTTGTTACCACAAAAGATGATCGCATAACAAGGCTATCTTAAGATAGTGCCCCAAATGTAGTGATGAAGAAAAAATACTATGTAGTACTTTTTAGTTGATCGTTTTTGAGAGATGTCTGCACAATTTTTATAAGTTAAGATTAAATTAAAATTGAGGATGGAGCAATGCTAATCCCTTTCATACAAAATGAAACATGTAGATTCTACATGGTGTAGGTATGTTTATACCCTTCTCAAGAGTGTTCTCTTGGTTGGGGCAATGGAGGTCTTTTCTAGGGAGTTCATGCCTCTGGGGTTAGGGGCAATGGAGACCTTTTCATGAGGAGTTCTTGCCATCTGTCGTCGCTTTCACCACATCAGGTAGTTGTTATCAATGTAGGAAGTAATGCAAGATAAAAGGAGTGAAAAAAAACAGGAGTATAGAAGAAGGGGAGAACTTGGTCCTGTTGCAGCCTTTGCCACGGTTGCAACAGTCACCACAGTTGTGGCCACCCTATAAGTCTAGAATGGTCTTGGCTTCAGTAAGCATGGCAGATAGAGCTTGGGATTTTCTGTCTTGCAAGAGTGGTGACAACAGGCCCTCCTGCCACATGACCAGGTCAGACAACAATTAAAAATTTCCAGACCAGATACAAGATGGCCTCAAAAATTTTTCAATGACAAATAAATCATTTAAATATGCCTTCAATGACCCCACCCTTTCTTGATTGGTAGATTGAAGAGGAATGTTCATAAGAGTGTTTATAGAGCCTCAATTTTGGAGGCAAAAGAGTTTTGCTCATAAGAATTTTATAAGAAGCTTCTTACAGATGAAATGCTTTTGGCAGCTATAGGAAATATTTATAAGAATGTTTATAGCAGCGTTGTTGTGAACAATCTCATGAGTAAAATGTTAGCAATGTACTCAAGGACCAATAATGTTTGGTAATATTTATAAGAATGTGTATAGCAGCAATGTTGTGAATATTCTATGAATAAAATGCTAGCAATATACTCAAAGACTAATAATGTTAGGGCTTATTCTAAGAGAACAAGCTGCACCGAAAATACTAGAACAAGAGATATTTGTCAGTGGATTTGTCCATGATACAGGTGATCTTGCAACTTGTTTTGAGCAATGTTTTAGAAAGGAAATCCAACTGATACCAATTGTTTTAATGACAGTAATGGAATGTGGTGTCTCAATTTGAGATATGCAGAGTATAAATGCAGGATAAGTATATGCTTGTCCAGGACCCTGTTAAATTGAAGGAGTTTTGCAATGACTACTTTTTAATGCTCATGCATGATAGGGAAACCCGTTTATCAACAGTAATATGCAGAAGTTGTTGTGTTCACACAGAGCTGGGAATGTTGGAACTTCCAACACCATACAAGAAAATACTGGCCATGGAGGAATGCTTACAGTAGATAAAAATTAATTGTACAACACTTAATTTACAAACTGCTTATCAACAATTAAAAATGAAACTCAATTAAATTCTCAATCTATTGTTACATGTTTCAGATATCAGCTGCCAATAACATCTATCATCTCCCATAACTATGTTCTTCCAACAAAGCTCTGTGTATTGATTTAGAACATTAAATTTTTTTGCCAAGTAGACAGCTATCATTGATCCATGTTTATGTAATATCTTTAATATTGCTTTTCCAGGAAAAAATCATGAGGTGTGTGAAATGACGTTCCTATATGCTTCACAACTGTTGCTAATATTGCCCTGCTTTAACTTTGAATGAAGTATCAAAAGAAAGACAGAAGGCAATAGCAAAAACACCATTTTTTGACAAAAATTGATTGATGATATTGTACATTTTATCTTAGGATGAAGAGGGAAACACTTAAAATGAGTCAAAGAAGGTGATTATTATGATAGATATGTGATTTTTACTTGATCATGTCATAGCCAATTTTGATTTCTTCCTTTCTTTTTTGAAGATGAAGTGCTCACATTCTAAGGTGAGAAGCACTTATATTATTTTATATTGATCCAATTATACAACTCATTTACCTCCTCTTTGCCTGACCAGCCTAATTTTCCCAGGAATCCAATGATCTACTTGTGAGTCTCTTTTTCCCAATATTTACAATTCATTGCTTTGATTGTTTGCTAAAATAGCATGTACGTCACTGAAGGTCAACTGTTAATCAAATAAAGGTGAGAGTATTATCTCATTGTTGTTGGATAAAGTCTAATATTTACACTAACATTTGCTTTGATGTATAAAAGTGTTTTAAGTATGAAGATGATGTGGTAATGCAAAGTTAGCCCATTAGTCTACCTCCTTGTGTGTTCCAATCCTGATGCTGATGTACTGTGACCTTCAATCCACAAATCCAACATATAAATTGTAAGCAAAATCTATGGGGTCCAATTTCATTGTGTCTGCTTTATGATTTACTCTTTTTGTCTATTTTTGTACATACAAATAGCCACAAGAAAGAACAATTTATATGAAAGACTGGAGAAGCACACAATATGACAGAGAAAACTTGATCAGAGTTAAGGAAGGTGACATATATATTATGCATGTGTGAAGGCAGTCAGTGGGAATGGATTATGTCAATTTGCAATTTGCATGAGGTGTTATGATAGAACAAACCAAAGTGGATAGGAGATGCCAAGGACAAGACTGTACGCCATTCAAATATGCAGAAGCATGCTCAGTGTTGTCACAGATTATTCAGTTTTAGTGTGATAAGTGATCACTGTTGGTGTAGTAAAGCCTTCCGTCACGCTGAATCTTGCAAAGGTTAAGTCTCTTGTTGCATTAGTTGTGAGAGGGAGTTCTTAAAAGTCAGAGGGAGATGTGGAGAGTGATTCCATGTTGGTTATTCAATCAGCTGTTTTTGATAAATTTGCTTTGAGGTGTTTTTGACATTTGTTCAATCATCATCTGTTCTATGCAGGTGGCATTTGGTGCGTTTTTTGTGGTTGGTTGCAAAGTTGAAAAAGCCGGATTTTTGTTGGATTGCATCAACTATATAATTCCCACAGTAAAAAATTACTTCTGATTTATGCTGGATTGAGCTGTATTGGATAATTATGTAGATTTGTAATGAAACTTGTTTTTGTTCGACCAAGGAAGTATACAATATACTCCAACTAATGCTTCTTCAAAATCACAAAAAGAGTAGTCTTTGTTGTAACAGAGTAGTCCATAATTTTATACTCCTCCTACTGATCGGAGTCCCAATTTAACTGAAGTCAAAAGTTATAGTTACGTTATAGTTAGCTATCTTTAGTCAGAGGCCAACTATAAGGAGCTATAGTTTGCTGATAGTAAAAACTGCACACCAAAGGTGTGCATTATAGTTGAGTAATTTTTTTGCGTGATAACTAACTTACAAAATGAATCCTACATAGGACTTCAATATGTTTTATAGGTCAAGCTACAGGCATATGGATGCCTTACATGCAAAGACCTATAGTTGGCCTCTATTCCAACTATCACTGAAACTATACTTTTGGTAGCAGTGACCTAGGAATAATAAAAATGCATCTATTGAATGCAAACCCTAAGTTTTTACCCCCTTTTTGGAATTTTGTTAGGTATAGGTGATTGAAATGGTTGCCCCTTCATCTGTCTTTCATCATCTTGATTGTGCCGTGACCTCATCAGAGCTTCATTACTAATTGCATGTTAAACAGATGTGTACAACAGCATTGTATGACTAGATATGATTTGCCTGGAGTGAGGTCTCATTTTGTTTGTCCACAATTATGTTCATCTACAAGTGCCCAATCATGATGGCCATCAGCAATGGCCCACCATAACAAAGATGCACCCACCCCTGTCCAGCACCAACTGCCTCCTTGCCAAATGCACCAACAATGTTGCATACATGGTCAAGAAGAAGCTCATGTGAGTTGTTGATTGAGACTCCTCCATCTACATTCATGCCCTATCTTGTCTCCATATGTACCCTGCTGCAAACAGCAATGACACATTCTTTGTACATCACATCTTCTACCATTCTTTCTCCCCTCTGCATCCAAATCTCTGTTGGTAAGTATATTTTTGGTATCTTGCACTTCCCATTGCAGCAATACCCTCTCTGGGAACAGAGAAGAAAACCTGGCAGGATGCTATGATGTGTTCACCTAGAAAGCAAAAAATTTCTCTGCAGTGATTTGGATGAAGTGGTTTTCAATGGAAAACTCTGCTGATTAATTTGCTGTTTCTTTTTGATACAGGCATGGGAGAAAGAGGACGATCCTTCAAAGATCCCCTCCTCTTCTTCCCTCTATCTCTTAGACCACCTTTGTTTGCTGGGGATGATGAATTTTTGTTTTAATAATGAAAGATAGAGTTGTCTTATTTTAGATAAACAGAAATTATCTGTCTTGATTTTTAGTGCAGTCTATAGCAATTGTCAAGAGGAAGGACATGAGAATGCTTTGCATTGTAACTTTTTGTGTTTTCTGCCCCGTAGGTCTCAATTGCCCTCAGGAGGAAAGTTGTGAAGTTCCAAAAGTGTCTCTCTCCTTGAGGCGGATTGAGCTTGTGGAACATCACCTCTTTGCACCAAGGATTTGCCCTGTGTTTGAGGGACTGCACTTGTAAATGCACTCTACACTCCGATTGTAGCAGCATTGGGGATATCCAAGCAAACAACAAAACACATCTGCAATTTTCTATGATCTGATCTGGATATAGTGATGCTAGAGTTGGCAGGGATGCAACAGTTCAATTTTATTTTGTCCTTGAATGAATCATTTGTTTTCTTTTGGATGGAAATCAATAGTCTATATCCAATTGTCTGTTGGTGCATTGACTTTTATTAAGTCTTGTGATGCCACATATGGAAGGACAAGAAAATGCTTTGTGCTGTAGCAATTTTCATGTTTTCTGCCCATTATGTCTCAATTGCCCTCAGTAGCAAAGTTATGTATGTCCAAAAGTGTCTCTTCCCTTGCAGCGGATTGAGCTGGTGGAATGTCACCTCATTGCAATGAGGCTTTGCCTTGTAGTTGAGGAAGAATGCATGTGAATACACTCTCCACTCCCATTGTGGCAGCAGTGAGGCTATCCAAGAATAAAGAACAGCTCCACAATTTTCATGATTGGACCTGGATATATGGATTCTAGAATTGGGAGGGAAGCAACAGCTCATTTTGTTTTATCCTTGAATGATTCATTTGCTTTGATTTGGATGAAAATAATCCAGTATGGTGCATTTTGGTTTGGTGTCTAGTGGCTTGGTGGTGTTAGTTTGGTCCCATATGATGTAGTGGTGGCTGGCTTGGCAAATCTCAATGGTTGGTTTGGCAGATTCAGGTTCAGTGGCTTCTGGTTTGGTATCTTCCAGTTTGGCAGCTTCTTGTTTGGGGGCTTTTGTTTTTGGCCACAGCTTGTTTGGTGACAGCTGGATTGGCGACAGATGGTTTGGTGGCAGCTGGTTTGACAGAGGGTTTGTTAGCAGCTGGTTTGGTGGTGGGTTTGTCCGTGGCTAGTTTGGTGGTGGCAGGTTTGGTTCAGCTGATTTTGTGATGGCTGGTGTCAGGTTTAACATCCCAATGCTGCAGACCCAAGTGCTTCCAAAACTTGCCAAACTCAATGCATCCTAACCAGATTCCTCCAAGCCCAATGCTACCAAACTAGCAACCACCTAACCAGCTGCCAACAAACCCAATGAAACCAAACCCACCACTTACCAAACCCACCGCCGCAACACCTGCTGATACTAAACCCACCACTGCAAAATCCAACATCCAAGTCAGATCATAAAACTTTTTAATTGTAGATTAAATTTAACAAAAATAACATTAATTTTTTTTAATTTTGACTCCTACTATCTTTACCTTAACCCCGGGGGCAGTTAAACTCTTCTGCACCCAATCAAATGCTTTCTGATGAACCAATCACCCAAAAAGTTCAATGAAATATTGAGACACATGGAATTTCTTCAAAAGCACCATGGACGCGAGTCAAATGTAAGCTTCTGGATGAAGAAATGTGTCCTTTGCAGCATGAACACCATATTCTGTACAAACCAGCCAAAGGGTCTTTGTATATCTGTGTTGCTGATGCACAAACACTTTCTACTGAGAGACTGGCTCTGGTCCAATTGTCATATGAGAAGAAGATCTCATCACGGCCAAATTCATAAACATTGTCCAGAATTGAAACTATAGTAATGCTTTTGATGATTTCACCAGGTGAAAGTTTAATAGCCTTAACAATTTGACTCTGTCCCAAAGATATCATCTATTACACTTGTAAGGTATGTCGAAGAGGAAATGCCTTCAGGGCAATGTACCCTTTGATTAAGGAAGCTGAGGAAAATTTGAATAGCAGAGGTACGGTAAGGATGGTTTATCTTGATATCATTCTCATTCAATGCATCTGATGTTCTTAATGATGATTGCACTGCTAATGAATTCATGAAAGGACTGATAAAATCCTGGCAAAAGGACTGAAACATTCAAGATATTTGAATTCTTGTTCCTTGTCAGGATCTTCATTGTAAATGGAGGCTCAAAGAAATTAATACTGCTGTAAAAAATTGAAAAAACCTCACTGAGAAGTTGAACAGAATTATTAGCATCATTAATGTTAAGCCCATGAAGTAACAGGAACAAATGCAAATATTTCTGTATTCCTTCTTGTTCCTTTCCAGGTTTGTACAAACCAAATAGATTGACCGCAATCTTCTGTATTCTTCCATTGGCACCAACATTAACCATGATAATAGCTGATATTGACATTTGTGAAAGGCAGGACAAGAGGATGCTTTAGGAGTTTTCAAAGTAAAGAAATGCATCAAGACCTCCACAGATGACTGGCATATTATCAGCATCATCATTCACCATTGTATGTCCATAATGAAAAAGAGTGATTGCATTGGAGTACTTTCCCATTGATTTGGCTGGTAAAGGTCCACAGTCCAACAAAAAATTGCTTCTCTACAAGAGTTGATTATAGTCAATTTCTCCATCTGATGCAAATGATGTGAAGGGAACATGTATCTGTTCATTCATCAAAGATAATTTTGATTGGAGGTAGGGTCAAAAATTATGCTCCAGGGGCACATGACCAGATTCAACCTTGCATTTGATTTTCATTGGTTTGATACACCGTACCAAGTTTTTTTATTCTTTTTAGTCATTCCCTTCAAAAAGTCTATGGGTGTGAAATATTTCATAGAATTAGTTTTTGTTGAAGAAGTTTTTGTAGATTTGAATGATTGCATTTCACTCAAAGAAATTGTTGGGGCTTGTTTAATATCCTCTTTCTCTAACAGAACATAGGGGTGACATCCTCTAGGTCAACTGTTTCCTTTTTATCATTGATATCACATCCCTAACAATATGGTCCAAGAATAGGGGATTCCATAGCCTCATGCAGTGTCTTTGCCCACTAAGACATAGACATGTTGACCTTTGCAAGGAATCCATTTTTGCTTAGAAATGTCACTATCTGGTGAATCAACAATTAGTTTTCCAATTTGGTACTCTGTCAACTTATCTTCTTTTTTTTTATCACTCCATAGAACTGTATAAACACCAAAATGAGTATCAAAACCTTTGACATATCCACTTTGTTTTTCCGAGTTAAGCTCTTTCAGCATCAAACTACCATTTGGATATTTCTGAAAATGAACATAACTGTCATTCCTTTTTTCACTTGCAACCAGGTTGTTGTATCTGCATTATCTAAATCACCCATTTCATCAACCCACTTTCACCTTCAGGGTCAATCAACCTGATTTTCACCTAATGTAATAAGCAGGAGTGATTCCTGCATCTCTCTGTGATTTTCTGATTCCTGCATGTCACTGTTATTTCTAGAAACAATAGCTGAGCAATTATTAAGGACCGTCACTTATTTCTCATTTCCTAGACCCTTCAGATGACCAAACATTGAGATTACTGGCCTGGTATATCCAGATGCAATGGCATCAGGATCATCACCTTCTGAGGATGCTGAACTCCACCTCCCTGTGGCATTGACATTGTCACCTTTCCCCTTGGCATCTTGAACATTGGGTTTATTGATGGGCTAATGGGCTGCTTTGCTGATGTTATTGTTGGACTCATTTCCTTCTTTGTGTTTGTTACCTGTATTGGTGTTGGTAATGGGGTCAATATCTGCATTGTTGCCACTCCCTTTCACATTTTTAGGACTGTTGTTTGAGTTAGACTTATGGTTTGCTTCACTTTTGTTACCGGCTTCTTCTTCTTCAACATTGGAAGAGATGTATTCATTTTGGTTGATGTCTGCACTGTTGGAGTTGGACTAATGGGTTTCTTTGTTTTGGTCACCTTGTGATTAAATGTCTTGCAATAAGGGGAACTGAGGAATCATTTGATATTTCTGATGGTGTTTGTGCTGGGTGAATGGGTAGACTGTCTGTTTCTGGGCAAATTATATAAGACTTTGAATCTCAAAGGACATATTGCAACATGAGTGGACATGAGTCACCTCCATAGGCATCATCAAGAACAACATCCTCATGAACTTCATACACATTCTCATCATTTAGATTCCATCACCTGAGAGTAACAAGGTGTCAATAATTTCAATAGTAGTGACCTTCACCAAACTGTTTCCCCTCCTGAATTACAATGAATCTAAGATCATAGACTGAATTTACAGATACAGGATGAAAAGATTCTTGATATTCATTTGGAATTATTTTGTTGAAATCAAGAGACTAAATCAAAAGAAACATATTACAGAAAAACAAGACAGCTAGAAAAGACATGCAACCATATTTTTAACAAGAGGAAATACAAAACGGGTGCAAAATTTTGTTTTGGTGTTCTTTTTCATATCCAAGTTGTAATGTTTATCACACACATCAACAGTAGAGGCAATGAATCAAGTTGAAGTTTTTCTCCCGTCCATGCTCGAACTTTTTCCTTGGTGGCTTCACAGACATCTTAATCTGGTAATAAACCAGGCAAATCAGAAAAATGATCCTTCACAATCTCATCAGTGAGAATCATCTTGGATGATTTAATAGATGTGAAACATTGAATCCGATTTTAAGTTCATAAATGTCACTGTAAAACTTTCAAGTAGACAAATGTTCAAGGGCTGACTTTCTCTTATTTGGAATATAAAAGAAATCATGAGGTATGATTGAAGAAGTTCTTTTCTCACATGAATAGTTATCAAAGAATCATCCTTTGTGGGAGTTTTTTTTCATTGGTAATTGCGTTTGACTTAAATATGTAATACTGCCATAAGCCAAGGAAGTCAAATAGAAGTCAAAAAGATTGATCCACATCTCATGGGTGCATTGTTCAACATTTTGTGAATATCCAAGTGCTTCAACAAGAGGGCATGTTCCTACATTTGGCAAGCCGGTCACCTATTTGCATCTGCTTAAAATGAGTTTTCATCTGCAAAAGGCTATTTGCAAGTTGTAGCAATGACAACTCAACAATCTTTTCTTCATCAACATTGGTAAGTGTTTTATTCATTACTTTTGCCAATTCTGTCTCAGACTCTATTGAGTACTTCATAATACTTTTTTGCATTGGAGAAAATGAAAGTGTCATTTGAATCAGTGCATTAAGGTAGCAAGTATAACCCAAGCTCTTCAAACTAATCGGTTGCCTTATCACAACGATGGATGGTAGAATATTTTCTCTTGGAGCCTGGACATCAGAGAGTGTCTGTTCTGCCTTCTTAACATACCACAATTAAAGCAGATCCCTGCATTTTGAAATTGATGATAGTGATTTACTGTGCTGAAAAACAACCTCTCGCGGGGATGCTATTCTGTCATAAAAAATGTGACTTTTTCTGTTCTGGTCTACTGAAGACGAACAAGATTTGTTTTTCCCTCTCCCCAAATGATAGCACAGAGTACAATTTTAACATTCATGAGATGCAACTCTATCTCAAGGTCAGAGATTCTTTCACAATGTTTGCCTCGTTCAAAAGGGACAAAGAGTATCTATGGAAGTGATGAAAAATTCAAATCATACTCAATAGTCGTTTTCCCATGATGAGGTTGATTTGTGGTAGTACATTCAATCAAATAGATAAATGACAATTGTATTTTGTAGACCAGGACATTCTGTTGCAATGTACAGCAGTACTATGTTTTTTGTTGTTCTTCCTGGATATATGCACATAGTTTTGTTTATTTGGGACATTTTGGACTAAGTTCACATTCACCATATTCTTTCATGAACACACAAGTTTTAAATAACTTACTCTTGTCAAAGTAATTGCGGCGATCTTACCAACAATCCCAATATGCAGTGTGTGATCTGTTCTTATTTCAACAATCACTTTCACCACCATTCTACTGAAAACCCTTTGTTTCCCTCTCAAGCATCATTGATAAAAGAACTCTGGCATGTGCATGATCCCCCTCTTTAATGAGTGAAAGGGATTTGGAAAGAATGGGTTAACAATCCTCAATAATTTGGTGCAGAATAATGTTTTGGGACTACATGCAATATAACATCTGGAGCACTATATCTAATGGACGAGTATTGATTGCCTCTAGCATGGTTTTGTTTCATTCATCCTTGTAGATGAAACACCATAGAATGGAACAACAGATGATTTCACAAACTAATTGGTTATCAATCAAAGATTAATGAGATGGGCTGGAATTTTTTTCAACTCCACTTTAATTGGGGCAGGGTTTTCTTGGCTATTTGAACTTTGCTTCAATGCTATTTCGGATTCTTGAGGTTTTGACAGCTCTTTCATGTCATAGATGATCAGTTTGGCACAGTTTATAAGAGCTAACTTAAAATCAGACAATTTGTCAAAAATGTGCATATTCGTTCCCAATGATCACTTCCAAAATTGAGTGGGATGGTTATCAGTGATATATAGTTAGAATGATTTTCACCAAAATAGCCTTGCATAAGAGGTTTCACATTGTGTTCAGAAAGCTTCTGGTTGAAACATTCATAAAGTCTGAAATGTAGTTTTCCAAAGGGGAAAAAAGGTGTCCATACAGGTGTTCAGAATTCTCTTCCCAAACTGTTTTTGAATGAATAATTTGAAGATTGGTCTGTGTTGTTGAAATCTTCAATGCTGCCCCCAGTCCATCCATTTAATTCTCTACATTTTGGTTTCATGCAATTAGTCAGTTCAGCATTCTCACCAAGAGGATCATCATCTTTGAATCTCACTCCTTTGTAAATTTGTAGGTAACAATGGGAAATAACCTTGGTCATCACTTTGTCTTTTTCAGTCACAACTCCTGTTTCAGCAAACCTCCTAAACCATAAAAGATCTAACCACAAGAAGGCAATGACATGTCCAACAAGCAGTCCAACTTTCATATAGAACAATTTTATCACATTCATGTTGAAACCCTTGCTTTTTTCATTTTGTTGATTGTGTTTTCATATTGATGAAAGGGATCATATTTTTACAAAGAATTAAGATGCATAATGGATGCCATTCACGTTCTATGAAGAATTGTATCCATTGTGACATTTGATTTTGTTTGTAAAAATGGTGGCTACATAATGATTTCATATTACTTTCAATAACTTATGTCAGAATGAACATAATGATCAGATATCAATCAAACTTACTTTCCAAGATGAGGTTGTAACAAGATAAGTTTGTTCTCTGTGAGGAGTGGTGGATTTGTCAATAGTAACTCAGCTTTAACCAATTATTCAATCTTGATACATTCATTTCAATGATACTTCAATTATATAACACCCCTTTGGTCGGCTGTTAATTATTACTAACAGCTTTCTGTAAGATGAGAGGCATGAAATATATCAAAGGAACATATGCAACTGATTGGAACAAAATATAGAAGCAAACACAATTGATACATGGCATGTGAATTCAATCATGTCATGCACCTTTGGTCCACGGTAAATTATTACAAACAGTGTTGGGTGAGACTAAGGGCAGGAGTTTCAAAATGATCAGATGTCAATCAAACTTACTTAGCAAGATGAGGTTGGAACAAGATTTGTTTTGTTCTCAGTGAGGAGTAGTGCATTTGTCAATTGTAATTTAATCTTTACCAATTGTCTGGTCTCGACACAGTCATTCCCGTTATACTTCAATTATGTAACCCCCCTTGTGTCAGCAGTTAATTATGACCAACAGCATCCTGTAAGATGAAAGAAATGAAATATATCAAAGGAACATCTGCAACTGATCAGAACAAAATGTAGAAGCAAACAGGATTGATGGATGGCAGGTGTACTTAATCATGACACCTGCCTTTTGCCTGCAGTAAATAATGACAAACAGTGTTCCGTGAGATGAATGACACAAGAACACACCTGGAGAGTTGGGCTGTGTGCACCACTGATCTGAAATAATTGTTTGACAATGCCACTGATCAGAACCAAAGGCTGCAGCAAATACAATTAATTAGGGATGATGAAGGATGAAACACAATGGGGGAGGATGAAACAATGGTTTGGCAAAGCCACTGATTTATACCGTTGTTTTGTTTGTCAATGCCACTGCTCTGAAAAAATTATGTGCAATTGCACTTATCAAAACCAAAGGCTAGTGAAAATATATGTAGCCAGATGATGAGAACAAAACAGCTGTTTGTCAATGCCACTGATCCAAACAATTGTTTGACAATGCGTCACATCAGAGCCAAAGGGGGGAGCAATTATGATGAGGAGGGTGTGATGACACGTTAAATATATAAGGATATGACTATTGCATGGTATGGGTTGGGGCAGGTTGGGGCAGGTTGGGGCAGTTAAAAGTGGGATTGATTGTCATGTAGGTGTGGATTAAAGAGGAAATGAAAATGTTGCTAGTTCCAAGGCTTTCTAATTGATGCAAGTCATTTCTACAAACAAACAAAAGGCTTTGATATTTCTAAAGGTGACACATTTGTTACCTCATACTGTGTGATAGTCAATTTATTAGCCATGTTCCAACATATGACTTTTTTGAGTGACTTTTTTTAGTATTTTATAAGTAAAAAAATTTGTAGGCACTAGAACATTTTGTAAGCATTACAACATTTTCACATTTTTTCCATCTACCTCCAGAACAAATAATTTGCACAAATAGATATCCATGATCCTGCAGATGATCATTTTCATGTTGGGGGGATTAAAATCAGATAGGACACTCCATCATACACCAGATTACTAATTATCTTTCTCTCTTGGGGATAATGTTTAGCATCTGACTGGACTATGTGTCAGGGTGTAACAAATAAGATAAGGTTCTCTCTTTTGCATGTTTGTTTTTATCTGCGGTATAACCTGCTTTGGACCAATGTACTTTGTTAACACATGGTTTGAAATAGATATGATAAAAAACAACAATGATATGTTGTGGGAGGGAGGACTTGAAATGAATTTAGGTGAAAGAACATTACCTGAACCCCAGAGTAATGATGAGAATCAACTGTCATATATTCCTCTTCCAGCCAGATACATTTCTTCCAATACTATACCTCAGGAAAATGGGTTTCTCTATCCCTCTTATTCATCCTCTGACCGTCTTCCATAATACCAAGTGTTATAATCAACCATTGTTCATCAGAAGGAGAGAATGAAACATCCACCATACATTGTGGCTCTGCAAAATGAAGTGGTTCCATTGACTTCCCCTTTTATTGTCATTCCAAAAGATGTTATTGTTATCATTCATCTTTTCCACATCAGAGGTCATCTCTTATTCACCATTCAAACCACCGTACTTCATTATATCATTATGAATTAGGATTGTCTTCTTTAAGTGAATCTTTTACTTCTAATGATCAAGACACAACTGCAGATTATATCTTCAATGCCACACAAGTAACTGTCCAATCAGGACAAATGAATCAGACAAAGCACCCTGTTTCAGAAAAACAAGGTAATAAATCATTTTTTGTGTCCTCTGATAATGTTGTCTATGTACTACTTTAACCCTCTCATCACCCTCTTTCAATTATGCAGATAAAAATAAGTCCTGAGATATAGATCCTTTTCTCATTCCTATAGAATCAACTCTATAACCCTGAAATATGCAAAAGAAAAGTGTGAATATGAAAAATACTTTAACCGCTTGTCACCAAAGACAAACCCTTTAACTGAGGATGTGGAAGGTTTTGGGGACACATTACTTAGTACTCATAATGAGACATACAACCTTTTAAATAACCATCTTCTTGAGCATTTGAGCGGTCTCTGTCACAAATATCAATTATGGACTGGCCGCTCCTAACAGATGCATGCTAGAAACATTGCTGCAATCCATACTGTAATTTTGGAAAGTAGTACCACATTCTAAGATGAATATCTTCAAAGTGTTCTTGAAGTCATCAAGAATCCTTTCTACCATGTATCATACTGGATACATGATGTTGTTTGTAAATTGGAGGATAATCAATAGATCCCTCAATTGTACAGATTTTTATAAAAATGGCCTATCACACATTCCATTTTACTTTCCATGACAGATTCAAAAGAGGCATGGATAGACATGCTGGAGTTGTTTGGTATGATTGCTTAGAAAGGAAGAAGAGGGGGGCAACAGAAAATGATACCAATGAAGAGTCTGTTCACCTCAAAAAACAATTATGGTTGGTCAATTTACATATTTGGGCTTCCTTGTGTACACAAGAGGGGAGAGGGGGTTATCAACTGTGGAACAAAATAGTAACCCACCATTTGGATTTATATCTGAGACAATGTGTGAGTCCTGGAATCAATCAAGCACTGCCAATGCATTAGGACTCAAACTGAAAGAGCTCTATACTGTTGTCCATAAAAAGGTATGTTTCATTGAAGGAAAGATGAAAAGCAAATGCTTCCATGTCTTCACACAGCTTGATTAACATTTACAATTTATGATGTATCCTTTATCCACAGTGCATACTTAAGGATGCCAGTGTTCGTGCAGCATCTTTGGTCACTGTAAAAATGAATCTAATAATGATTTCAATGCACCACATGATGCTTTGGATGATCACATTGATATAAACGATTGGAGTGATGTAGAAGAGTCTGTAATTGCACATAATGATTGTGTAGATCATGACATTGATAACAGTGATGGGAGAGATGCAGTTGAATCAAAAGAGAATGAGTTGAATCTGAACAATCCTTTCAAGATAAGGATGATGATTCTGTTTTTGTGAAGGATGATGATCCTGCCTTTGTGAAGGATGATGATTCTGCAATTATGAGGGGTGATGATTCTGTCTTTGCTACAGATGAAAGTACATTATCCAAACCTGCATCATCCTGGTTTCATCCTTCAACAACAACAAAATTGGAAGAATGGCATAAAGAGGACAAGAAACCATTATCACATCAGATGACAATGATGCCTTCAGAAGAAGACTGAGGAGAAAAGCTCCCTGAGTGTGAGTGTATTTAAATCATGTGCTTTTTTATCATCTCCCTCTCAGTGCTTGATGCATGTTTTGAGCATTGTTTTCTCTAAAGATGAATTGAATAGGCTTATGAACATTGAACAAAACACTAATTATTTGAAAGAGCTAGGTCTCTGGGAGTATGCTAAAGAAGCCAAAAGGAAGGGGTTCAAGGAAACACACTGGTTTTCTGGACAGAAAGCGGCTGCCTTGTTGGAAAGGTAACAATGTTATGAACTTTTTCTTTGTTTCATTTACATGAAATTCAATTTTTGGATGTATTTTAATTGTCTACCAAGACAGAGATTGACAATGAAGGACTAGTGCTAATCAAAGTCTGCCAGGCCAGGAATGTAAATGAACATATTGCAGAGCCAGATGTAAAAAAGTGCTATCAATGCCAAGGTAATGTTTGGTTGTCTTTGCAATCAACTTCAACAGATTCTTGTATATCAGTTTTTTCTCAAATTACCATAGCAAAGAAAAAAGAGCATCCTACTAAAAATCAGAGAGTGATGAATTTAATAAATCATAATGATTTCTCAAACCAATGTGTGAGCATCCTGCTAAGAATGAAACAGAGTAATTGCAATGATCTATCAAGCCAATGCGCAGTTTAAAGTGACATTGAATGTGCCACTTTTTCTGAGTTTGATGCAACTTCCAGTTTCAAA
>JALLPD010000147.1:0-20418 GCA_036940065.1 Cyclotella cf. meneghiniana
CCCATACTAGCATTCCCATGCTACCATCCCAACACTGCCTTCCCAACTCTACCTTCCCAACGCTACCATCCCGATGCTATCATCCCCACACTACTGTCTCCACGGTACCATCCAGCCGCTACCATCCCATCCTTACTGTCACATTACCACAGCAACACCATTGTTACAGCAGCAACACCAATAACACAGTATCATTTTCAATGACACAACAACAGCACAGACACCACAGCACCACAGCCAACACCATAGAAAAATCCCCAAAAATGGCAATAGTACCATCACCTAACCACATTAGATAGCATTCCAATGCCACCAGCATTCCCATTCTAAAGTCCCAATGCTTCCATCCCTACTTTACCATCCCGCCGCTACCCTCTCTTCACTACCGTCTTGCCGCCACTGCCCTGCCGCTACCATCCCGATGCTACCATCCCGATGCTACCATCCCAATGCTACCATCCTGAAAATATCGTCCCCATGCTACTGTCCCCATGCTACCATCCGGCTGCTACCATCCCATCATTACTGTCACATTGTTGTCCAAATGCTGCCATCCATCATGCTTCTAAAATACACTAACAAAATGATTCCCCAACAAAAATAATTACAAAACAATTCATGTGGTTTTATTGGTCATGAATCATAATACTCCATCTTTTCTTTACATTGATATGTGCTGATCTTACGTCTCTTTGCTGTTTTAACTTCAAGAGTGATTGTTCTCATGACCTGTGAAGTGTATGTAACAATGTGTGTGACGCACATTCTAGTTTCTCTAAAGAGTAGCCTTGACAAAAATAAGAGAGTCATCCCTGTTCATGACTCCCAAGAAATTCCCAAAATTTGCTGTCTTAAACAGAAAGTGAAACAATTTGAACATCTTTCAGCTGAAAATTATTAGAATTCTGCAGGGAAAGTTGTCTCAAATACAACAGTTCCATATAACACAATTTATGTTGTATGTGACAACAAGTTGTCATCACATGAAGTCATTTCACTTAAATTCACATGTCCAGCCTATTTTGCACTATATGTTCTGGTAAATATAAAATAATTTCTAGGGACATGATGCTGCTGTTAGAAAAAACACATCACAACAAACATATGTTCCGGTCTTACAGGAGCTACCATCAGTACCAGTCGTACAGGTTGTATGGGAGAAAATAGCTGGAGACTGTCAAAAACTGCTCAGCGCACATAAAATATAAAGAAATCCAAACTTATCCACCAAGCCACCATTGCCAGGTAATTATCTATGGACCAGCTCTGCCATGCCCCCCTTTTCATGTGAATCTCCTACTGATTACCATCATGGAACCACTGCTGCCGCAATCGCAGGAACGCAAAGTTTGCCATCAATACAGGAACACCTCCCTCTACCATCAACACCCCCATTGAGCTTGTGGCCACTCTCTACAAGCCCTCCATGGCCAAGGAATCTTCCCTGTCTGTCTACGTCCCTGTTGGGCTCCCGGATGCCCTTCGCAAGCCCGCCTTTGTTGCGGCACCACTCTCATGTTGATGCCTCTCTCCAGCTCACAGTTGCCCCTCCATGCCCGTCATTGCCATGGCAGCCTCCTTGACAGTCGATGTCAATGTTTGACTCACGTCCGCCTACACCATGCCAGCCACTGCCATGGCTTCTCCCTCAACCATTGAGACCTACCATCAGCTCACGGTCGCCTTCCACAAGCCTGATACTGCCACTGCACCAATCTCCTCCTTGTAGAAAACACATCCAAAGCATGTCCTCACAATGGCACCAACCAAGCCCTCCTCTCCAGATGCAACTCCTACAAAACCCTCATCTTCTGAGGCAACTCCCACGAAGCCCTCATCTTCTGAGGCAACTCCGTCCTCCCCGAAACAACTCAAAAGCCTTCTCCTCCAGAGGCAAATGAAAAAACCTTCTTGGCGATGGCACATCCGGAGCCCTCTTCTCCCAAAGCAGCTCTGAAGTCCTCTCCATGACAGGCAAACTAAAGCCCTCTCTGCCAGAGGCACAAACAAAGCCCTTGACTGAAGAGACAATCCAAAAGTCTTCCCTCAACTTTGCCAGAGGCAAATCTCATGTCCTCTTCAGTAGTAGCAACTGCAAAGTCCTCTCATCAAGAGGCATTTCTACACCCCTCTCCAGCAGAGGCACAAAGAGAAGTCCTCTCCTTAGGAGGCAACAACAAAGCCCTCCTTCAGTAAGGCCCTGAGCAATCCCTCTTCTCCAGGGACAATCCCAAAGCCCACTCCTCCAGGGGCAAATTCAAAGTCCACTCCTCCAGTGGCAACTCCTTCCAAGCCTGCACCTTCTGCACCCCGCTTTCAAGCCGGCACTTCTCAAATCCCTCATCCTCGGAGGTAGTTTAGAACCCCACTCATTCAGTGGCACCCAATCCATCCCCACTAATCTCTGAGAGTGGATGCCCTCATTACTCTCCAAAGGTGGAAAATACCACCTTTTACACTACAATCAATCTTCTCCAGGTTTCACCCCACAACATGCATCTTGCCCATCAACAATACAACAATTGACGTTGACTTCTGCTTTACTTGCTAGCGGAGAGGAAACATCAGCAACTCTAATTACAGTGAGCTTGCTGAATATCTTGACAAGCAATTGGAGGTTCAAAGGATGGATCTGGTAGATAGACGGTTATGTCCTTTACTGCTATTTATCACAAAGGGGTGCTATGTTGGAGGAAGAGAAGGCAACTTCACTTCCTCTGGCTGAACATTGTGGTGGCCAATGTTGATGGGAGTATTGATTTGAAGGTTAGGCTTGGCACACTTTGTTTTGCTTTTGTGTTGGTATTAGAGTTGTGGGTTATATTGCAGCACTGTTGTTTCATATTTGAGATCTCATCTTTGATATCAATATTATTATTTTACTGAATAACAAATTACATGATTAATTCACATTGATAAGCTCTCTTTTTTAAGTCACTTGTGTATATTATCAAATTTCAAAAAGCATGAAAGCTGCACAAAAGCTTGCAGCGGCTGCTGGTAATTATTTGAATGATATTAATATTTGGATGTTTCAGGTTTGAGGCAAAACATGGAACTTCCCTTCAAACCAGAACAATGATTTTCTTGTCTTCTTAGATTGGCTGTGTTCTCCTCAAGTGTTATTATTTTCTTATCTTTTTCCTGATAATCCAAATCATTACTTTAATGTATGATCAATACTTCCAGTCCATCACTAGATTCTTTGATTGTGGTTGCAACAACGCAGCGGGAGTGGGATCAAAAGGTTTCGAAAAAGATCCAACTTATCATGAAGATATTGATGCTGTGCAAAGCTCTCTGCCCAAACCCCTCTTATGCAACATTTTTTCGATGTTTTCAAAAATCATCAAAGCAACTTGCTTATTATCATAAAGCATTGGTTCCTTTGGAGCATAAGTTCCTCAACTTTCGCCATGTACAATGCGTCTAAGGGAAGGCTAGTTATTTCGGGAGTTTCCTATTTTAATTCAAGGGGAACCGAGTAACAACATCCATAAATGACTTGTAATGTAGTTCGTGGTCCATGGGAATATGTCATCCAACCACGAATGATGGATGATGAATGATGTAACACACATTTTGAATAACACGAAGAAATCGTGCAACTAGCAGGCATCCGCTGCATCAGCCAGCTATCAACAGCCATGGTATGTGTATGGCTCTCAGCTTCATTGCTATCACTAAAATGAAGTATGGGCAGCTCTCTACATTTTTTTTGCCGAGAAGGGCATAACAACGCACTGATCTTCCCATAAATTTGTCACCAGCACCTTAGTATCTCATATACAATTCATTACGCAAGGAATTTTCCAGTTTTGCTGTGATGCAGATGGATGTAATGGGCGTCCCATTAATAACAGCACATGCCGCATGTGTAACTGAACCTTTGCGCATAGAATGGGTACCAAATTGGTCGGGAGTGATGCCGAGTTTTATAAATGTGACTTGGTGTTCAAGGGATCTCATAGTGTCTATCACCGTATTCATAAAGCTTCAATATTGTGACGATCCATCAAATATTTTGAAGTCTTTGTTCATCACTTGAGTGGCACATCACATACTTTGCGAAAGAGAACGTGACATGGCTGGCTCCTTGGGAACACAGTACTAATGCCACAGATGATCCACACTCTTTAACCCCTCTTGATCACCATTTGACGTACCAATGCGGACTGACAAAGAATCTTCTCAAACTCCAAATAGCTCTGTCTTGATTAACAATGCCCTCCGCAGGAAAACATACATTCCAGTTGAGAAAAAAATAGATGTGCTGACATATGGCTAGCCAAAAATCTTCGCAAGTTCAACATAGGCTTCTAAAGACATCGGTTCTTTGCTTTCAGTTGTCTTGATTCCATATTTTTGACAATCCCTTGGACTTATCCTGCACATTTCATTTAGAAACTGCACGATATTCTACAACATTTGCTTTGCCGCATTAGTTGCATCCTTTTCCACCTTGCATTCTGCAAAGTAGTGCAATACAGATGAGCCTGCTTGGGCAAATGAACCTGCACCAAGACGGATAGTAACTTTCCTTGTTTGAATTGTAGTGATATCATCTCCTGTTCCGCCACAAACAGCACCACGTTTGACAACACACTCCTTGACTGTCGTCAAGAATCCAGAGAAGGCTTGGAATTCAAAATTTTCAAAGTTGATGGGAAAAGTTGATCGGTCATTTGGGTTGATATTCTGAAGTGAATCGGGAATAACTTATTTTTTTATCCCTTTTTCAGATGGTGTGTCTCGCTTCATCCTAACCTGCCTATCTTGTTCGTTGGCAATGAAAATTTCTGCCATGAGATTTGGATTCACACAGTCAGGAAATTCTGCGCAATGATCAGCAAGAAGCAGATGATATGAATAAGCATCCTTTCATGTCGACTATGCGGATGGTATGATCCGAGTAATTTCCTGCGTCTCATAATCAATATTGCATAATCAATTCCTTCCTCTTTGTCCACAACCTCATCCTCGTTCAAGTCCAAAAGGGAGTCACCACCTATGTCCACAGCATCAATCCTTCTGAATAATACTGTCAATCAGTAGCGGGGCAGCACCACAGTTCGTTCAGGTGCTCTAGCTGATTGTTGTGACTTGCTCTCTCCCAACCTGCGATTGTTCCCATCGCTAGGACAGGAGGATTTTGCAGGACGATGATCTGCCCTGTAGTTTCCTCTGCCACTATTGCGCCCACCGAGTCAGCGGCCACGCCCATCAGATCTGCCTCGCCCGCCCCCACTTCCACGTCAACGTCCACATCTACGTCCACATCCACGTCCACGTCCACGTCCACGCCCAGCACGTCCACGTCCTACTCCCACACCATGGCGAAATACATCATAATTAATCCCAAACCGGCAGCAGCAATCCGGTCATCCTGTGGTGCACGTTGAGGTACTATATTGGTTGAGATACTGCTTCACGAAGCAAAGTGTCGAGTTCTCCGGAACTTGGCATGGTTTGTAAGTGTTCGATTTTGTGCTTGCGTGCGCGATAGACGCACTCTCCTTGGATAGATAAATCGAACCCGACGTCCTGTCAAATTGACATTATATTAATATTATTATAGACCACCAAAAATATCGATCTGTCAGTGTGCATTGTTATCGGTATGCCAGCCCCGCGAATTTTTCCTAAAATGAAAACATATGTTTATGTTCACGTGGGAACAGTACATTATTGTCGCAAACCTTTCTTCACAATAGAATACAGTAGACTTTTTGCACAATTCCTGCCGTGACACCTTTTGGGGAGCCCGAAACCGGCCTCTATCATGCGCAATTCTTCGATATTATTATACACAAGTTCCAGAAAATCCATGGCATACTTTCTGTGAAAGGTACAATAACAAGATATGGTTTTTATTGAGAGGTATGCCCCATGTACCACTTGAGAAGAGGTGTCTGAACAAAAGTTTTTCTGTAACAAAAGAAAATGGCCATTTCAAAATGAAAATTTTTTAGGGACAAATACTGACAAATTTATGTGTTCTTCTCAATCTTGTTTTATCTGTTTATGGTATGGTAAACCAGGCCGCTCATCATTGCGATGTTGGAAAGTTGCTTGGAAGACTTGGTCTTGGTCTGGCAGATACTCCTATGCTCGATAGTGCTCGATAAGACAGGTCTGTGAAGTTTTGAGCTACCGAACATCGAGCATTCACCTAGCATTCACCCCAGCCCATCTTGCCCCCATCTTGCTCTTGCCTCTTGCTCCTACAGATAACTTCCGTCGCAGCATACTATCTTTGGTATGTCTTCCTTATTCAGACGTCTTAACGCAGCGAGAGCATCACCGAATGCCTCGGAGTCTGGCACGCCCCCCCCCACGGGGCCGCCAACGTCAACCGCTTCCTCGTCCTCCAGATCACATCGTCCGACGTTCACGTGTCACACGTGCCAAAATCCCATTCCTCGAAACCTTCCCCACATACATGTTTCGCGCCGATCCGGCGAAAAGAGGTATCACCAACACTGCTTCCTATGCGTTCACTGCCACATGGTCATAGACCCAAAATCACAGCCGTTTTGCTTCGACGCCATTCCCGACAACAGAACGAATGGCGCGGTGAACGAGGAACATCCCTTCCACAGACAATGCTTCGCCGATTATTTCGGATGGGTCTGCGTTGTCTGCGACAAGACGCTGCCTGTCAAAAAAACGCAGGAAAATGGATCGTCCCAATCCAAATTCGAATTCTTGAAACATCCCTTCTTCGAGAAGGAACGAATGTGCCCACATCATGCATTGCCTCAGAACAGTAGGGGGGCGGACGACGAAGAATCGGTGCTGACCGTTGCCGGAAGTATAGATACGACGGAGGGCGGGATTGGGTGTATCCGAAGATGCTCGGGTTGTCATCGATTCGAACCGATCTCTTGTCCCAACAAGCGTTTTATAGATGTTGATTCCGGTGCGGGACGGTGCGTCTGTTTGGCATGTTGTCGTACTGTGGTCACGACATCGCAGGAAGCAGAGCCTTTGTGGGAGAAAGTTCTTGATTTTTTTGAGTATCTTGGATTAGTTTCGTCGACCGAGACCGTATCTGGCGTGAGTAGAAGAAGTATGAGCTCGATTCCAATATTAATCGTGGGCTATGAGGCATTAAACGACAATCTGAAAGCTCATTCCATTGGAGTTCATTACGGCAGCTCTCAAATTATGACTCGTGGATTGTGTCTATCGGAACATAATGCAGACAGCGAAGAAAGTCTAGGTGTTACAGCGGTGCTGTGCTTGTCTAGCCTTCCAGCGGATTTGACATCGAGTATTTTGGCACATGAAGCCACTCATGCCTGGATCAAACTCCATCCGAACTTTCGTTATCGAAAATCCTTACCTCTGAAAGTCGAGGAAGGGCTCGCGCAGCTGATAGCTTTTCTCTTCTTGAATGATGGTCTCGAACCTGTTTTTGAAGATCCTGCTTCTTTGCGCAATGACTCGTCTCCATCGGACTCACAGTTGAGACAATACTTTAAGTATTGTATAGAGACTGATGAAACTTTGTATGGCGAAGGATTTCGGTTAGCTGCCAAGGCATACGCAGAGATGGGGATTCAAGAGTTGCTTTACTATGTCGCACTGAATCATGATTTTCCACGTTTTGGCACATGAAATAAATTTAGATAATGGATCATTTGCCTGCACACTGTTTAATGAATCACGTACACGCTGGTTATGATTACAGATTTATGTCAGATGGCAACGAAGCACTCAGGAAGGCAAGACGGCCAATGCTACAATGCTATTCCACTTGTCGAACAAGCATAAACATGAGCCGGCTGAGGAAATTCATTCATGAGCCACAAGTAGGTCCCCGTTTTCTCCGCAGCGACAAGGCGCCCTTTTTCATTTCGAAGATTTTGAAGATAAGCAACAATTTAACCCGATTCATAAACGCCATACACTTTCGCAATAGCTTTTCTTTGAATTAGCCACCTCCTGGAAAACTTTGGAAGAATCGCTTTGATGGTGAAATTCTGTAAATGTGTGCGTTCTCTTGATGCGTGGTCCCCGTTTACTCGCGGAGTAAAATCTGGACAAGTTGAAATGACTCACACATCGTAATCTCATGTATGATTTGACCGATACCTGCCAAATCGAGAATTGCCGATGGTTTAAGATTTCACAATTTTATTCTATAAGTTACAAATAAGCTGGATTGTCCATTCCGAGAATCATGCTGACTCGTTCCACTTATCATTTTCTCTTCGCATGACATCGAACCACCTTAATACACAGACATCTTCATGAAGCTGATATCGACGGAAGGAGAGAGACGATGCTGCGACTAAACGCTTCGATGGTCATATCTACAACGAAGGATCAGACATCTAAGTTCTTTATCCGACCTTCTTGGAGGGCGACATTTTGACACCACGATGCGATGCGTGTGCGAGGCACACAATTTGTCGCCGTTTATCAACACAAAAATTGACGGAGTGGAAAACCTTTCGAGGGCTTGCAATACGTCATGTCTCATGATGTTTTATCGTTGCACCATCACGCTGGCCTTGCTTGATTGGGGGGTTTGATTGAGACTCGCTTGAGTTCGCCCAATGATGATACACGTCTCTAGGGGAATTGTAATATATCAGTTATGATAAACTGCGTTGGTTCATGCAAGGAATCATGACAGGACGGAGTTGACTCTCAATTTTCGTATTAATTCCACATGTAGGACTCTGGCGTTAAAACATATTCGTCTACAAATTTATGTACAGAGTGAATGATATATTTATTCAAATACAACGTAGGAATACATATGTAGAGAATTTGTTCAATTTGTTCTCCACAATGAGAGATTGGAAGTCAAATATTTCATCGCGCACCTCGTGTTCTGGTCAAGTAATTCATGCGTGCTTTTGTGATGCCCCCCTTCCAACTGATGGATAATCCCTCTGAAAAGTCAACGATGCTGTGTTGTGATGAGCCAATGATTTGAATTTGCCCTCACTAACATCTGAGAGTTGACGGAGAGACAAAGAGTGTTTCCTAATAAAAACTTGTGCGGTATTTCAACATCTGCGAAAACGAAGTCTGAGCTTGCCCCTAATTGGCACATACATCAATTCGAACGTTGACAAACCAATCTAATAGAACCATGTCGAGTTCATCTCGTCAAATACGGCATCGAACGAACGCCCTCCTCCTCGTATTCCAATCATGCCTCCTTATCAACACGATTCACAAATCGCAAGCGCGAAGAACTCGACCCCCGACATCGTCGTCATCAAGTGGACTACGAAAAAATGCAGCGGCATTGAGGGCCGCGAAGCAAAATAGCAACAGCGGTAACGAAGATGGCGGCGGAAGAACAAAGGCGAAAGAGCTTAGAGAAAAGCGAGCCTCGAAAGTTGATGTGGCATTGGCTCCGAAAGACAAACCCAAGAAGGACCGAAATGGAAATGGGTCGGACCAATCGCCTGCTCTTACCAAAGGTGCAATGACTTATGCACCGACCGCAGCTTCTTCAACGGGGAGCTATCTACCCACCATTGCCGGTTCTAGTCCTGCGACGACAACCGCAACTAAGGTCGCCAAGACCGCGGCGGACAAAACAACCACGCCCACCGACATGCCAACGACACTCACATGGATGGGCGGCTCGACGAGCCACCCCACATGGAATTGGTATCCATGGCTACCCGACTGGGGTGGTAACATGGTGGGTGATGGCAAAGCCGGAAAGGTGCCGAAACTCCAACCTGCCATGTGGGCAATGGACATGCCCTCTGGCAAGTCATCGAAATTGGGTAAGGCATCGAAATTGGGCAAGTCGACAGCTGATTGGTGGGGTGTCCCAGCGAAAGCGGGCAAGGCCAAGGCTGGGAAGGCATTAGATTGGTGGGGAGATGACGCTTACTATTACGATGACTGGTCGCCTTCCTTGCCTCAGGATGGTTGGTCATCATCTGCTGGACCGGAGTATTGGGTGCCTGGTATGAATGGACCGAGTAGACCAATGTGGGGTGGTGGTGGAGAGGCGGTAATTCCTCCGCCTTCTTTGGATGACGACGACGATAGTCTTGGTGCATGGGGTGGTGGTGGTGGGTCACTGAAGCCCAATGGTGGTACATACGGCGGATCGTGGGGCTCTGGTGGTGGAAATATGCCTGATACTAGTTCCAAGCCTGGTTGGGGCGGCACCGGTGGTTCGTCTGGTAAGCCTGGTGGAGGTACACAGGGAGGCTCATGGGGTTCGGGAGGCTGGGGAACATCTGGCATGCCTGGTGGAGGCATGCAGGGAGGTGCTTGGGGATCCGGTGGTTGGTCGGATGGCAACACCAATCCCGGCGGTTGGGGGGCTGGTTTTCCGTCTGGTGGCTCCTCGGGGACTATGCCGAATTGGGGGAGTTCCTGGGGTGGAGGTTGGGGCGGTGGAGGCTATCCACCATACGGCCCTCCCACCCCTATTACATCACTTAAACCCTCACCAAGTCAACTTCTTTTCCCGCCAACACCGTGTGAGTGCTCGCACTTTGTTATAATGAATGAGTTTCTATTATGGCATGAAAACTCATTCTGCTACCTTTCAACAGTACCTTTTACACCACCCACTGGGGCTCCATCTGCCGAGCCAACAGTCCCAGCCACTATGGCCATTCCAACATACGCTCCAAGTCTTAGCGATACCTATTTTCCTACTTCAGGATCCACAACTTCAGAGCCAACGCCTGCTTCATCAACTTCAGCGCCAACGCCTGCTTCATCAACCGCAGAACCTACGCCTGCTTCATCAACCGCAGCACCAACGCCTGCTTCATCGACATCAGCACCAACGCCTGCTTCATCAACCGCAGAACCTACACCCGGGTATACGACCTATTCACCGACTCCCTCCGTTTCGACTATCGTCCCGACCATAGTTGGAGGAGACATACCGACTTTTTCTCCCACCGCAATGCCCACTGGACAAGCTGCCAACGGAACGACGTCGCTTCCGACACAGGGAGGAGTTGGCATTCCTACGTTTAGGTAATTGTTAGCAGACAAAAATTTGTATCATTCTTCCAACATTTGAGAACTCGCATCTGACCACACTGCTTTACTTTGTAGCCCAACTGCCACTCCAACTGCAGAAGGAAGAAACAGCAGCATTCCAACATTTTCACCAACTCCAATTCCAACCAATGCAACGCTTCCAGCAGTACCAACGCCGGCGCCAACTATGAATGCCACTGCTTCCATCCCTACGCCAGCACCTTCCAACAGTTCCAACCTCACTGTTGCACCTACGTTACCACCTTCTCCTCCACCAACGAATGGAACAGATGTACCCTCTTCTGCTCCTTCAAATGGCACATATGCACCATCTGCTGCGCCTTCTGAGGGAGAATGTATTTTCCCGAAGCTAAATACAATAATATCTCCAGACAGCGATGTTGACGAGGGAGCGTTTTTCGGGGCAAGGTGAGCATTCCTCGTGGCATGGTTTTGAGAATAATATTTTGAAACAATAGACCCTGACAAATAGCTTCGTCAAATTTTCTTCTACTCCGTATCCTTTTCAGTGTGGGAGTCGATAGGCGAACAATTGTCGTTGGTGTTCAAGAAGACGACAATGGAGTTGGTTCAGCTGCTGTCTACAGGTACGACAGTGCAAATCAAACATTTTCCCAAGAGGCGAAGCTCATTCCAAGCGATGGAGAGCCTACCGACGACTTTGGGAGGGCAGTGGCGATATCTGACAACTTCATCATTGTCGGAGCGCAGAAGAATGATGCTGCAGGAGTTGACAGCGGAGCGGCCTATATATATGCCAGAGCGCCTGTCGAACGTATCGAAGGAGAATGGACGGAAGTTTCCAAAATCGTTGCGCCTGATGCGCAAGACAACGAACGATTCGGGATAAGTGTAGCTATTGATAAAAACGTGGCCATCATAGGAGCCAATGGGGCTGATGACAAGGGTGAAAACTCTGGAGCGGCATACATTTTTAATTATGTTGACAATGAGTGGGAATTCACACAAAAACTCACTGCTCCTGATGGAGAAGCTGGCGATAACTTTGGATTCAGTGTTGCCATCTATGGTGATCAGGCAGTAGTAGGGGCTGTTTGGGATGGCGAAAAGAGTGGAAGTGTCTATGTCTTTATTTTGAACAGAGGTGTATGGACTGTTGAAGGAAAATTTGTAGCAGATGGAGGGAAACCTGATGATCAATTCGGCTGGAGCGTAGCAATGTGGGAACAAACAATAGCTGTCGGTGCATTTGCTGATGACACAAGCGGACTCGACTCTGGAGCTGTATACATTTTCGAGAAAGACTCAAATGGTGTATGGGACCAACAAGCAAGAGTATCGCCAAGCGATGGTGAAGATAATGACCACTTTGGGAGAAGTGTTGATGTGCACAGAGACTGGTTGATTGTAAGTTCACCATTTGATGATGAAGTAGGAATTGAGGCCGGTTCTGTCTATATCTACCAGCGAGATGACAACGAATGGCTCCTTCAAAACAAACTGTTCCCTCTGATTGACCCGATGGATTTTAATGAGTTCGGTTTTGGAGTGGCGGTTTCTGATGATTTTTTCGTAGCAAGTTCGAAGCTCGAAAACGAAACTCTGAGTGATGCGATTGGGAATGTGTACGTATACCAGACATATTGTCCAGGAGAGCCGACGGGATCTCCAACTAGCACCCCTCATCCAACAACAGAAGTCCCGACTTTCAATCCAACTATGTCGCATGCTCCGACTGTCTCATTCGTCCCGTCAATTACAAGCAAGCCGACAAATTCATCTATGCCCAGCATATTTAACTCATCAGCCCCGACAAATTCCCCTACATTCATCACTGGTACGCCAACTGAATCACCAACTCTCATCACGGTCACCCCGACAAATGCTCCGACGTATATTAGCAGTGAGGTTCCAAGCACTTCACCAACTAATGTCACTACACCTCTTCCTACAACATATGCACCATCAGAGCCCTCATTACCAACTGGGGCTCCTACACCATTTATACCGCCTCCAGAACCTACAGCTGGAGCACTTACTCCGGCGCCATCATCCACCTATATCCCGACATCAACTGAACCCACGTCATTCAATATTAGTTTAGTCCCTACTCTCCCACCAAGCTCATTTGCTCCTTTACCAACATCTCCTCCAGTTTTCTCAGGCAGTGCTGTTCCTACTCAAAACTCTACCTTCATTGTGAACACTACCCCTACACTACCACCGGGCACATCTATTACTCCTCCAACACCAGCATCAGGATCCCCCAATGTTCTCCAAACACCAGCACCAGGCGCCTCTATCGCTCCACCGACATTTCCGCCACTAATCGTTTCTAGTCCTGCTCCCACCCCCATGGCTTCATCTTCAGCCTCCAATAACGGAACAGCGCCAGGAACAGTCCCGCCAGTGCCTTCGGAGACTGCTCAACCAACTAGTTTTAGTTATAGTCCTACTCCGGTTCTTATTGGAACAGCACCAGTGGCACCAATAACACCTCCACCAGGGGCTTCCATATCGAATCCTCCGATGGCTGGTCGCACAAATCTGCCAACACTTCCATTTTTTACCCCACCAGTTGTTTCTGTGACAGGTCCCCCTGCAGCTGTGCGTCTTACACTTCAACCGACATTTCCAACTACCTCTGTTGGATCAGTACCATCAATTGGTATGAAGAAAAGAACAGAGGAACTAAAACATTATGATGATGGCTCTCCGTCTGCATTTCCTACAACATACTGGCCGACAGTACCATAACTATATGAAGTGCCAGATGTGATTGCTGATGAATACATATATCACAACAAATTCAAGGAAACAATGGCATAATACATAAAGGAATATTTCAGTGTATCATTCGTTGGGGAATCGTGACCTTTCTGTGAGATTGAATAACTCTTTAGAAAAATTGAACACATCTAGTATCTTTCGTGTTTGTGCTTGCGAGTAACTTAGGGTCTCCTCATTTGTTACGGCTGGCTTACTTTCCACCGGCCTACGTTATTCTTCCTCAGGACGATTGAAGATACTGCCCTCGATCACATCCGCTTGTCAACTGGTGTTGTGATAGACCTTTTACGAAGTCACTTTATGCACTCTTAATCTTTACACACAATGGCAGTGCTGATGCCGACTTGAGCAATCAAAGATGAACCTAGTAAAGCTCAATGGCACGTCGAATTACAATCATGCATCGTTGCTTAGACAAGTCGAGAAAGTCTGGGACTGAACATATTAGGAAGGTAAAATCGGAAAACTCCAGTCAAATGACTGATGCATCATTCTCTGAAAAAACATGCGTCAATACTTTTACTCAGAGGTAAAAATAGACTTCGTCATTATTAGTCATATTTGTTTTGATTAGCTAAGCTGCCACTTACTGTTCGGGCTGGACAAAGTATTCGTGCAAAGATTTACCATTCAAACGAACAGTTTCACAGATTACTGTCTGCTCCAAAATGCTCCAGGGATCGATTCAATTGGAAATAAAACCCAACAAACAGTTTTGCTGACCTCCTACGTTGTTTCTGATGCTACTGCCGAAGGCCTTTCGTCCTTAGGGCTAGTCTTGTCTTTCGGTGGACCCCTTTTTGAAGCTCTTCCTCGACCAGATTTGGATCCTCTGCCAGCTCCGCGTCCCCTCCCGCCTCTCTTCTCTTGACCTTCATTCGAGGGTTCGACTGCATTTATAGAATCCGAAGGGTTTTCAACGATTTGTTCATTTGGCTTTTCATTGTGCGCTGAGTGCCTTCCTCTACCACCTCTGCCTGGACCACGACCACCGAATCTACCACTAGCCTTCCGTCCGCCATGGCGTCCTCCTCGTCTAGGATATGTGGGACGTCCAGACGTTGTCCCAGTTGCGTCTCCATTCGCCTCCGGTGTCTCTTCTGCACTTGCATCCTCGTGTAAATCTCCACCATTTTCTAAACCTTGAGTTTCCTCGTTTGATTTCTCATCATTAATCGAAAGATTCCCAAATGAAAACGCAGGGACTGTGGCATCCTCTGGGGGAGCTGTCGAAGTTGCTTCATACAAAGGACGATGTACTCCAATACTAACAACATCCTCTGACTTTGAGTTTGATGCTGTAGTAACAGCTCCGCTACTCCAAATGGACCCAAATTGGGCTCCCACAGTCGACGCGGCCATCGAGGACGTCGGTGCAAACGGATTTGGTTTCCAAGGGTCAACATAAGTGCTGGGCAACACAATTGGAGGCGGGTTCCAGCTGCCATATACCGCCGTCGATCCCTGAGAATCTCCAAAAAGGGCACTATTGCCAGGAAACAATGCGGTTGGACCCGGCGCGGGAAGAATGTTATTTTCAAATGCCGTGGTGGGGGGTGGCTGCTTAGGCTCCTGACTCGGTACTGAGGTCGGAGCGGACGTTGTTGGCGCAGGCTCTGAACAGGGTTGTGGTTTAGGGTGAGGCGAAGGCTTGTTTGTGGAAGGAGAAGCAATCGGAGCGATTGGGGGCAAAGCCCGAGGAGTTGTCGCAGTCTGAGGAGTTGTTGAAGTGCGAGATGCCACCGCTGGTTGTTTCACAGCAGCAGGGGGGCCACTCTTCCATGCTGAAACTGCAGGAGGAGGTGCTGGGACAAAAGGTTTTGGAGCAGAAGGTTTAACTTCTTCAGGAGCGGCAGGAGCTTTCTTCGCTTCAACTTGCTCTGTAGACTTGTCTGACGTTGGGGCGGCCTTCTCTGGTGGAGGTTGCGATGGCTTGACCTTCTCACTTTCCTTCTTGGAGGTCACACGTAATTCCCCATCGGTCGCCTTGGACTTGCCATCTTCGGCTGCCTTTCCTTTAGCCTTTTTCTCCCGCCTCTCCGACGGAGTCGACGAATCCTTGCGAGGCTCACGATTACGCTTTTTCCTGTCCGAAGGCTTCTTCTTGGATGACTCAGACTCAGAATCATGGGCATCATCAATATCCTTGTCCTCTTCTTTCTTTTCAGCCGACTCTTTATCGGACTTATTTTTGCCCCTCCTCTCCTTTTTATCGGAGGTCGCCCTTCCTCCTCGTCTACGCTCACTTTTCGGGAACTTGCCAAAATTATCTGACTTGGGATTATTCGGACAATCATTCCAATCATGATCGTGTCCCTCAATGCGGCAGGGATTGTTCCTCTCGAAATTCTCCGATTTGGGATTATTGGGACAGTCTCTCCAGTCGTGATCGTGTCCTTCAATTTTGCATGGGTTGGGTTTTTCAGCCAGGGCACGTTCCCTGTCTTCTTCTTTGGCGGATTCACGATAATTTTCGGAGCGGGTGTTACGGGGGCAGTCTTTCCAATCATGATCGTGGCCCTCGATACGACAGGGGTTGGGTCGTTCTTTTCTTTCAGTTTGTTCTTTCTTTTCGGCTCTTTCTTTTCGTTCTGCTTTTTCTGCAGCTTTCTTCTCCACTGTTTTTTCAGTCCCTTTGTCCGAGGATTGTGTTTTGTCCGCAATCTTCTTTTGATGTGACTTTTCCTCCGCCGCTTTGGCTGGTTTATCGGGATCTGTCCAAAGTTTCCTCGTTGAATTAGCAGCGGCCCTACGTTCTGCCACCTGTCGCAACACATTTTGCTGTTGTTCTGCTGCAGTCTCCTCGGGACTCTTTTCGGGGGAGGGTGGCACAGGGGAAACCGGAGTAGGTTCCACTTCTTCAGTGACTTCTTCTGGAACGACATGCTGAACGACACTGCTTTCTTCTTCCGGCATTGGCTGAGGTTCCTTTTCGGGCTTTAATCCCATAGTCTCCGCCAACGAAACTGGCACCACAGGAGGAGTGGGAGCCCATGCCGTTGAGGTCGAGGGAGCATTGGCGGCGACATCTGATTTATTCACTGCCGGATCTTTTTCGTTTGATTCTTCTCCACTTGTTTGAGACGTGACGTTCCCAGCAACGCCAGCCTTTTCATTCCGAAGGAGTACCATGGGTGTCTGAGTTTCACTTGCGCGAGGTGGGGTAGTGCTGCTGCGAGACACTGGACCAAGGCCAGGTTGACGCGCCTCGGACAACCCTCCGGAACTGCGTCGAGGAGAGGCTGTTGCAGTTTCATGTCTCTCCGGAATGGTGGGGGAAACGTCACCAGAGGGCTGACGATGCGGCTTTTGCTGCAATTGTGTTGCCCCTCTCCCGGCCACGTCAGCACCGTCCTCCATTCTTTCCCTCCTTGACGATGGTCTCTCTGTGGGCCTCTGATAAGCTTCCTCTCCCCCATCGCGATCATGATACCTACTGGTCCCTCCCTCACCATCCCTTTGGTAGCTAGCGTCCTGATACCGTCCGTAGTCACTTCTCTCGAAATGACTGGATCGTTTGACAAATCCCCATCGTCCCTCTCCCTCTTCGTACTGCGAATGTCGTCCCGCGTAGGAATGGCGATGAGTCGGTTCGTACCTCTCTCTGTATCCCCCTCTGTCCGCTGCCATTCGATCTCGGTCCGCACCTAAATCGGCGCGATCTCCCATTCCTCGGTCTCCACGATCAGCGAGTCCTCGATCACCACGATAGTCTCCATAATCCCTCCTATAGTCATCATACTCCCTCCGCCTCTCATACGTGGATCGTCGTTCGAATGATCCTCCTCCTCCTCCTCCTCCGTAGCGGGCATCTCGATGAGGCACATCTACATAATCCCGCGTGGGACGATATCCCCCGTAGTCTGAACCCCGGTCGGGCCCGCGATCGTCCCCTCTAGAACGATATCCGTAATCCCGGCCATACTCCCCGCGATTGTACCCACGATGATCTTCATGCTGTTCATAGGGCCTACGATCGCGCCGACGATCGTCAAACTGCGTCTCTCTTCGTGAGACACCGCCCGCTGCACCGGTGCTCGCCCCCTCTCCGGCCGCAGCTACGCCAATCTTCGGAAATTCCTCATCCTCGCTCTCATCCTCATCCCCCCACCGTCGCTTGGGCTCCGACCTCGACCCCTCGCGAGCGGGATGCATCGCCCACGGCACGTTTTTCGACGACGACGGCTCGACGCTCTTGCCCCCGTTGGCCGCGACCTCGGCGGCATCGGCCGGAGTGGGATCGGCATTTCCGCTTCCCCCCGCGGCCCCCGCGGCCCCCGCGGAATCGGCCGCGGCCCATCCCGCCCTCGATCCCCGATTCACCAGGCTGACGCTGGCGTCCTGTCCGCCGTTTTCTTTTCGCAGGCTCGGTGTGTTGACGGGGACCGGCGCGCGGGATCCGAGGAGGCCGGATGCGGCGACGCTGGATGAGGCGGCGGCGGTGCCGGAGGCGGGGGCGGCGGTGGAGAGACGGGTGAGGCCGCGAATGTTTTTGGGTTGGGCGGCGGAGGAGGGGGCGGAGGCCGACGGACGGGAGGATTCGAATTGACGGCGGATGCGGGAGCCGAAGCCGGACATTCTTTTGGGGGATGAGTGGAGTTGGAGCGGTTGTGTTTGAAACGAGGAAGTGTCGTGATGGGTGGAGAGATGGCAGGGAGGGGACAGTTCGTTGATGGGTGGGTGGTGGTAGGTCCGGTGTGTGTCTCTTTTGTTGGCTCTGGTGTAGTACAATACAATACCAGCGATGATGATGATGTTGCCTGAGTAGCTCGGCTCGCCGTGGTTAAAAAAAGATGTGGATAGAAAAAATGCGCGAAACAGATGGAGGATGTGAGGTACCTACCACGATCTAAATTATTTTATGCTGTGTCACTCCCATCATTGGAAATTACTAATCGTCTTGTCTAGAGGAGGATGAAACATGTATCTTTATCGAGAAAACCGAATTTGAAACGAAACGAGGTTGGCGTGTCACCTTCGAGAGGCAGTCTCAAGGAGGGAGTTCTTATTTGAGCTTCGTTTGATGTTCACGCAAACAAGAAGGCTAAACATATTTTTGTGTTGCTACAGTTTTTCAGGAAGCTTCACCAAGGTCCCATGGATGGCCCTGTCATGAAAACTACAAGTATCTCTTCTCTAGCTACCATAAAACTCGGTGCGATAGGCACACCATATAGTCAAAGGCACACTTTACAAAATCTCACCAATTTTCAGGACATTTTACTTTTCGAGCCTTTAAACCCCTCTTTTTAACCTAAATGTAGTATGAATAGATTCTCCATTGCATCACCAACACGCCCATATGCTGCGCTCCCCGTAGTTCCTCTTGGTTCTAAAGTTATGGCTGATTGTCGTGTAACTCACTACACATCACCTTGCTTTTTTTGGTGGGCTTACATATTGTATGATATATTGTACGGCAATATCGTGTCCTGCTACACAAAAAAATGATGTTTCCTTCGCTCCCACCACCAGAACGGACCGTTCCAATTGTTGGTATTGTTGCCACATCAAATGGGCGAACATGTGATGTGCATCGCTTTGGTTGTAAGAACGGGTTACTTTTGTCGAGGCCAGCACATGGCTGTGGTGTTTTGTTGCGTCTCCAAAAAACAGGACCAGATAGGCTAGCAGCTTTTTTGTTCTCTGTGATGGAAGCGATGGATGCTGGGTTGGATTCACACCCCAAGAACATTTATTTGGTGCTTGTGGAGACTCTTTGGACGGTGCAATAGTTCATATTTTTGAGATGTATACACCTGATCATCCAAACTCTTACTGCCGTGCCTTGTATCACAGGAACTATGGATACACACTTGCAGAAAAGGAATAAAATGTTCATTGTCTGTCTTAAGATTAATTGTACCAGTTAGCACTAAACAAAAAATTAGACAAACAGATTAAATTTAATTAACTAACATAGAAGATAATTTCTATTGACAACCCATTCATATCCCTCCTTCTTCCATGTGTTCTTGCCGTTTTCTTGATCAAGTGTCCAGTAAACTTCAGACACCCAAGTTGCAATCATTTTGCAAGAAGTTGTCACTACTACCTACCCATTTCCCCCCTGCCTCTTCATACAACCAATCTTATCATAGTTTCTCAGCTGCCTTTTTCAAAGGCCTATTGACCTCAACATTGATGGGTTAGCATAAGTACGTGCACCCACCGGGGATACACCTCAATTCAATGCCAAGATGCTGCATCATTACAACTATGGGTCCCATCATGAGGCCACAAAAAGAGTCTAAGATGAGGAGGGGAACCCTTCCATGGTTTTAAACACTCGTCAATCCACTTTATCATCATGGCTTTGTCCATCCAAGCTTTCTTCTGCATGGCATAGCAACACATCTCTGAAAAGTTGGTAGATCTTTGTGTGCAATTCCGCCATTCTGCTCACCTTTGAAAATTAGAAATGGTGGCGATAGATTGCTGTTCAATGTTATGATAGCCACCAGCATTGCCCTTTTTGTGTCTGATGTAGATGCATGGATATTGATTGTACGCATCCCTTTTTCAGACCATGTGCAGTTTACATGAAAGGTGAAAGGAATAGTTGACATTGTCTGGATTCATATGTTGCCCTTTGTGTCTGACCTAAGCCGAATATGGTGTAGGTTCTGGGTGACAAAAACCAAACCAACAGCA
>JALLPD010000148.1:9936-22023 GCA_036940065.1 Cyclotella cf. meneghiniana
TAAGCGAAAACCTCCATTAGGCACCAATGGTATGGTATTGTATTGTACCGTACCGATGCACTCAGTTTGGAGCAGATTCTAGCACAGCCCATCTCCAGCGGGTACCATAGACTGCAGATCAAGACACAGGAAGGCACTAGATAATGAAAGACACATCTGTACGAGGCAAAGACCACGAGTTTCTGCCGTTCCTTGCACCCTAGCTCCGCTCCGCCGCCGGAGACTTCATGTTTGTTTCTGATTAATTTAAAATACAACAAAATGAGGTACAGATCCACTCGGGGCGACGAATCCGAAGATTACAGCTTCGAGCAGGCTTTGTTTTCAGGATATGCACCGGATGGAGGACTTTTCGTTCCTGCATCGCTGCCAACGCTTACGGCTGCGGAGCATTTGATACCGTGGTCGAAATTGACGTTTCCTGAACTGTGTTATGAGGTTTTGGTAAGGAAACATCCTTTCATCGTCTTCACTTCATCTATTGTGCCCCCTTTGGCTCACAGTTGCTGTTCCTTCACGCGCAAATGTATACGAAACGCAACAAAGCGACTGTTCATTTCGCGGAATGACATAAGTGATTGGGATCTGCACGAAATATGCAACAAGTCACTTTCTGCTGAAGATTTCGATGATGGCAAAATAGTTCCTATCAAAAATTTGGGCTCTGTCTTTGTTGCGGAATTATTTCATGGTCCAACCTTTTGTTTCAAGGATTTGGGGTGAGTCATTACCCTCTAACAATCGATTCTTCCATGCTTTGTGTCTTCGTAACATTTTCTGTTTGTTGAAATCAATTTTGCGCGAAGGATGAGACCTGTAATCAATCTTTTATCACACTTTGCCACTATGCGAAAACAAGCCACCACTCTTCTCGTTGCAACGACGGGCGACACTGGGCCAGCTGCTGTTCGAGCCGTCGGAGATGCTTCTAATCCTCTTTTGACAATTCTAGTACATTATCCGCATGGCCAAATAAGTGAATTCCAAAGGTGAGTCATACGGCTCAATCCTGACGAACAATCGTACTCTCTTTTGCCCCTATCGACTTGGTGTGTGCCCTGTTTGTGCGAACTCTTATTTCAGGAAGTCATTGACTACTGTAGACTCGGAATGCGTCCGAATCGTGTCGTTCGAAGGAGGTGGAGATGACATGGACTCACCAATAAAGCACACACTTTTGAACAACAGCGATTGTGATGGAGCTGACAAGAAGCGGTCATTTTGTGGTGTTAACTCATACAATATTGGTCGGCCGCTAGTACAAATGGTCCACTTCGTAAGTCCAAAGTCATATTGATGACCGTGTGCTACTTTTAGACGCGTGCTGTGAGTACATCAAAAGAACTGAAGCATGTCATTCTTTTCAGATATGGGTATACTTGAGAGTAGTAGAGACGCTGGGAATCACACCAGGCGACGAAAGTGAGTGCAATTAAGTGACATATTTGAGTTTTACATTAACTAGCTAACTAACGTGTGCGGCTTCGAAGATAAAATTGATGTAGTGTTACCGACCGGGGCGATGGGTAACATGACAGGCGGATACATGGCAAAGCAAATGGGTATTCCGATCGGCCGACTCTGTGCCGGGGTTAATATCAATGGTACGTAGCGATTTAATGAGACGTGCCATTCTCGCAGTGCATGAGTACGTTTTATCATATACATGTATTGTATGCCTCAGATATTACCGACAGAGTAATTGAAACTGGTTTATTTCAAAGGAAGAAAATCGAAAAAACATTATCTGATGCGATCAATATCGAAGTGGCAAGTACAATCATTATGCTTTACCAATCTGCTGGCGACCGTTGAAAAATGACCTTGCTTTGAACGTCATTCTCCACAGCCTTATAACTTTGAGAGGATACTATTCTACCTTACCGACGGTAACTCTTGTCTTGTTCAACAATGGATGGAGACTATGGAAAAAACTCAGATGCTTTCCTTGCATCCTTCGTGGCATTCTAAACTCCGAGTGGATTTCCGAAGCGCCCGTATAACTGACGATGAAATGTGCCGAGCTCTGCGACAAACTCTTGAGACGTTTAATTACGTAGTTGATCCTCATACTGCCGTCGCCATGGCCGCCGCTGACAGGTTAGGGTACTCAGTATTCGAGGAGCGTTCAGAAAATGAAAATCCTGTAGTCATCCTCGCTACTGCGTCCCCTTGTAAGTTCCAAGAGGCAGTCACCGAAGCCTTGGGTCACGAAGGGTGGGATAAGTATAGGAAAACTAATTTCCCTGTTCGGGCACTTCGGACGTTGGAAATGAAAGAAAACAAGCCGTACCACTTTGCTTGGGTAGAGGGGGCATCATTGAGTGAGGTTCAATCGGATTGGCAAACGAAGATGCTTGACATTGTCGAGAAACACTTTTGATAGTAATGAATTGTATAAATCAAATGTATAGACATAGGATTTGTGTGTCCCCCGAGTGGCTTCGTAATGAATGTTCGCATGCATAACATAAGCCATCGTCCAAGTCTGCGTATAGAAAGTCATCCCTCGCAAAAAATCACTTGACTTTGAAAAGCTAAATTTGGCAGTGTCTTGAGCTAACATGGATCGTTCGTCGTCGGTTAATACAGAATTCTTCTTACTTCCTATTAAAGAAACAGCAATAACTTAAGCTTCCAACACAGCCCCAGTGGTCTTGCTCAACAATTGACACTTCCCTCCAGCACCCTCAATCGCATCGCGAGCCGCCTGAGTAAAGGCATGAGCCTGCACCGTAACACCCTTGGCAGTAAAGTCCTCACGTCCCACAACGACCTTGTGAATGTTGTATTTGGCCTTCGAAATGGCCCCGGCCTCGAAAAGCGAATCAAAATTGACCACACTCCCCTCAGCGCAGGAATTCAACTCATCCAACTTGATCAAATTAAAGATTTCTTTCTGATGCCCCGGTCCCGGCGGTTGTCCTGCGAATTTGGGCAACCTTCTATACAAGGGCTGCTGTCCTCCCTCGAATCCGGGTCGAGTGGGTCTTCCGGCGCGAGACTTTTGACCCCTCATCCCGAAACCGCAAGTGGCTCCCTGTCCTGCGGCGATACCGCGTCCCTTGCGCGACTTGCGCTGGCGAGATCCGGGGGCGGGGCGGATGTTATCGAGGGTGAATTCGACGGTGTGGAGGGCGGATTCGTCGGCCGTGCGGCGCTTCCAGTCGAAGAGTTTCATGGATAGGGTGGTTTGGGAGGAGGTGCATGTGCGATGGGTGGGTAGGTTGCGGGGGGTGAAGGAGGAGAAGGCCGCCGCGGCGGTGACGAGGGCCGACAGAACGAGGAGGCGGACCATGGTTGATGTATGTGTGACTTTTGGCAGGCTTTTCGCACCGCGGGATGGTTTCCACGCGCTGTTTCGTGAGTTCTTTCACTGTCAGTGTTCATGCGTCACTCTGTTGTGGACGGCGACTGATGTCGCCTGTCCGTCGTACGGATAGTGCAGGTGGCACTCGGACATGTCATATGAGACATTCGAGTATGAATTTAGATTCTCTCACTAGGGGAACACATCATTGGCTGTCGAACGAGTGGTAACAGCGGATTTGGTATCTAGGAGCACTGGATACCATGGCGGCGAAGAGACAGTTTTCTAATAATATGTGTAACGACAAAAACACACACACAAAAATGCCTCCCAGCTGACCGTCCTACATGCACACACTATTTCACCAGCCCTCAAGGACCCGAGGGACAACAATACACCGCTTTCCCGCCCCATGGATTGATGATCCACTGAAAGCTATCCGCCTCCGAAACTCACCAAGTGCCCAAGCCTGCGCTACATGTCTATGCTGCGCAAAAACAAACCATCTTCATCTTCATCATCCAGCGGAAACAGCATCGAAATCGATATCGAATCCATACAACCTTCCTCCAACAAAAACAGAACAATGCTGAACGGCGTCACTGTCAACTTGACGAGTACGCAACGATCCGAATCCATGGCGTATGCGTCGGCGAATCCTGCGAGTGATTTGTGGTCCAGGTTGATCTATCATATTCGATTTAACACCAAGGTTTTCGTCGGGGGAGTTGGTCTGGTTTTGGTGGTGTTAGTGTTGATCGTCGACGGGATGGGTGGGAGAGGTGTTTCGACTCATGGTGGCTTACGATTGTAAGCTACCATTTTTTATTTTGCTTCTGCTCTACTCATCACTTTGATACTTTTTCTCATCGATTCTCCTGTCGTCGATCCAAATGCCTTTCTCTCCGTCGCAGCGGCAGAACAAACGTGGATCACTGGGGAGGGGCACTTCATCCAGGATATTTCTTCGCCAAAGATGCCATCATCGACGATCATACCTTTCACTTTGCTGCAGTCACAGACTTGGACAAACTCTCCGTGGTTTCCGAATCCAAGAAGCCATTGTTTCGATCGACCCTCCTACCCGGAATATTATCTCGCGATGACTCCACGAATAGATACACCATCCAATTCGAACCATATCGCACCTTGGTATCACAACACAATGAGGCAGGAAGAGGAATGGAATTATCTGAATTGACCATATACCAAAATCGACTCTTGAGTTTTGACGATCGTACCGGAACCGTCTTTGAAATTCTATCCACTATCGATGGAAAAGATTCTTACGTTGTGCCCCGCTTCGTCATCACGGAGGGAGACGGTGATACCGACAAGGGTATGAAGTGGGAATGGGCAACCATCAAGAACAATGAATTGGTGTTGGGAAGTATGGGCAAGGAGTTTACTCGACCGGATGGGTCGATTGAGAATACGAACAATTTGTGGGTTGCCATGTTGAATGAACGGGGTGAACTGCGTAGAGAAGATTGGGAGGATAAATTTAACTTTGTGAGGAAGTTAGTGGGTGCCTCGCCCCCTGGATACATCATTATGGAAGCAATCTTGTGGAGTGACCATTTGAAAAAATGGGTGAGTCCAGTTTCGACAACAACTTGTTTGTTTTGCGCTCTTCTGATGTCAAAACAATGATTGCAATTGGACAGGTGTTCTTGCCGAGGAGGATCTCAAGTAATGCATATGATGAAGTGCAGGATGAACGCATGGGAGCTAATAAGGTAGTCCTTGTGAATGATTCTTTCACTGAAGGAACAGTTGTGGACATCAAGCTCCAGGTTCTTGATGGCTTGCATGGATTTTCTACCTTTGCTTTTGTTCCCGGAACCAATGATCGACATGCTTTGGCTGTAAGGTCTGTCGAGGAGGACTGTACGGGGGAAGTTGAGCTCTGCAAACAAAGGTCTTATTTGATGGTGTTTGATGTTTTGTCTGGAGAAGTTTTGATGGATGAAGTGCAAATCGATTTGGCTGAAAAATTCGAGGGGCTCGAGTTCGTGAACATTTACACTGTTCCTCCTAAGTGGAATTAGCATTCTGGAAGGGTTCTCTACCAACACCACGAATAAATTTAATACCATGTTGCAGACTAATAGCACGGTATTCGAATTGAACAGGTGTTAATCAATACCTTTAAAAGCAGATTCGTTATTCTCCTGAGGACTCATTTCTCTCAGCAAAACAGCAACACTCGTCGGAGGCAGAATGCCCACTTCCGTCACCACTCCTGTCACGAAGTCTGATGGCGTCAAATCGTAAATCAGATTGAGCAGTTTCAAGTTAGGTAGATTCTTCCAATCATCCAAAACCTCCTGTTTCCTCTCTTTATCGTCACTGCAACGATTAGACGGTCCAACTCTCTCACAATCTGTGCAAGCAACCTCATCTGCATCCCCCAATTCATTCCCCGTGATGCTCTCCAACTGCACCCGACTGCAAATTTTGTAAGTCTCACAGCAAACCAAGACCGGAATATGATTCGATTGCGCCAACAACGCCACACACGCAGTGCCCACCCTGGACAACACGCTCCCATTGCTCATCAATGCACTCGCTCCCAAAAACACCTTGGTCACCTCTTTCATCATCAAATACGACAGCGCATTCAAAAAAATGTAAGTACAAGATATCCCCGCCCTCGTCAAAATCTGCAAGGTATCCCTCCCCTCCAACAAGGGTCTCGCATCCACCACAATGACACGAAACACCTTCTTCTCCACCAAGGCCGCATCCAACAACAATCGATTGACCACCTCACTCCTCCCAAAGACCAAAATAACATCCCCCTCATCCTGAATCTTGCTCCCGGCATGCCTCGAAATAGCCTTTCCCGCATACTCAATCCTCTCCGTAACATAGGCCTCCATGCTCTCCAACAAAATCTGTCGGGCGGCATCCCATTCCAAATCTCGTTCGAGATTGGCCACGGCCAGTTTCAAAAAGGAGAATGCATTCCCCATGGAAACGGAGTGTGGTCGACACGTGGTCCAGTACTGAAAGGCCGGTTTGAGAAGGGTGTGGTCGACGTCGTGTCGGTAGTCCCGACCGGTGGGGGGAGGCGAGTACGATCGGAGGAGGAGCGCGAAGGTTTGAAGCATGGCGCGGCAGCGGGCGTTGCCGCCCAGGAGGGCGTGGGTGGAGTAGAGATTGCCTAGGGTGGGGATGGCGGGATGGAGGGATGCGGTGGAGAGGGAGGACAGATGGCCATGGACGTCGGTGGGGATCTTTGGACGGGGGAGGTGCGAGAATAGCGATACCATTTTGTCTTCGGTGGTTGCGACGCTTCCGGATGGTTCGTCGGCGGCATCTTCCCGCTTTGCTTCCTCGTGGGATTTGCCTCGACCTTTCTTCGAATCTGTTGCATTGGCACTGGAGGAAGATTTCTCCTTCTTGTCTCCCTTGCTGGAAGGTGGCGGCTCGGCCTTGGCCGGTGGGACGTCGGATGTACCGGCTGCCTTCGCGGCACGCTGACGTTCTTGGAGTTCGCGTCGTTCGGATTTGCTTAGTTTTGGTTTCTTTGGGGGAATGACGAGATTGGCGGGTTTGCTCTTTTCTTTCTTTTGCGCCGGTTCGGCGGCATTGTTTTGAGTGGTGTTGTCCATAGTCCAGAATTGAGTTTGAAACAAATAAGGTGATGATGGGAGATGATGGGTTAGGCTGGGACTTTGTAGGTCCGGATTCTGTCCGGATTCCAATCGGCCAATACAAACTCGTGACAGCTTTTTTGCAAGATCTCTCTATTTTGTACCCGGTATGACTTTGTAATGCGCACTTGAGTGTGTTCGTATCCACTCGTTCAACAGGCTTTTCCCGCCACACTTGTTCCCTCCATATCCCCGCAGTCTCACTGTCTTCACTTCCCCATATCATCCCCAAATTCTTCTGCATCTGAGCATCATTCACTCCCGCAATGAAGTTTATTGTCGCTTTTAAAGTCCTGTCGAACTGCGTAATATCTGGCACGACCCGTTAGGTGTCACGGGAGTGTCAGCCGGGTCGTCCAGCCATAAGAAGAAACGCAAGGTGGCTGCTATTTCGACACAAAGCGCACGTGTGCGTCAAAGTCCCAGACTTCATCCCACGACCGCTCGAGTGTCAGCAGTCATTGTGCCGGTTGTGTTGGAGAGTCAGATGGATCCCAAGGAAGCGTTGTCCCAGGTACAGAGCTGCCTCCATTTCCAGCTGTTGCTCCAGCTCGCTTGCACGATTCTTCATCCGATGAGGATGATGATGGGTCGTCTTCATCTAGTGGGTACACTCCTAAACCAGATGCAACACCCACGAAGACAGGAGAGGACGAAGATCAATCACCATTGGACGTGCAACTGGGGCAGCAAACTGAGTCTCCCTTTGCTACGGATTACTGTTTTGGTCAGTTTGATGGCGAATATGACATGGCAGCAGAGGATTTCAGTTTGCACGAACGAGTGATGTACCACCTGGGCGGTCGCCGAATAGACTCAAATAACCAGTTGGCTGTCAAATTTGCATGCATCCTTGAGACGGGTACAATTGTCATGGACAATCACACTATGGAGAGCAGGGAAATCGACAAACATTTCGAGGAAGAGTATGTGCGAATCATTGATGGATTCAATCCTGAGGACTTTCAGAAACACGCACTTCAGTCGGTTATGCAACACAAACTTTACTGTGCCGACAAGCCATTGCAGGGGCATCGCCTGAAGAAGAAGTTCCGTGAGATTTGAGCAGAGATTTGGTCCGAGTGGATTCCGATGTTGCCAATGAACATCAGTGAAGTGGCGAGTGGAAACCAGCTACGGGATGCGTACAAAAAGGTTATTGTGAAAACGTACCGAGAAAGCAATGTGAGTGAAATAGTTGTCATCATTTGTCAGTATTGAGGTTTCGTTATCACTGACCTCTGACTACTCTCCAAAAAATATCCATAGCCAGGGTCAACTGTGGACAAGGAAGACGAGGATGTCAACAGCAACATTCCTTCGGATTGGTGGCTTTCTCCAGATAGCAAAGGTAGGTTGCTTTTATGTTGTATGGTACACAGGAAAAAAAAGGAAATCGCGCCTCTTTGTACTGGACACAGGCGTGGGCAGAACAGAGAGACCCAGAGGAAAGAAAAAGAGGCTAGAATCCAGAAGGAGAGGGATGAGACAGGGAGGAACGAGCAATGAGGTACTTTAATGATCCTCGTATGCAACGCCAGCAACGTCTACAGGAAGATGAGAATGGCAATCATCGACAAGGATATCGAAGCAATTGGAAAGAAAGCAGCTTATGTGGAGAAGATGGTGGAGATATATATGAAAACGAAGGACAACCTTGTTGCAAAGTTCGGACAGGAGTGGTTTGACAATAAAATAGCAGAGACAGTATCAATGTTGCCAGACATCAACAAGTCACTATTGGGGGGTAACCAAGTCAGCAGGGATACACAGAATAATGATGACGAGGGTAGTAGTTCGTTTGATTAATTAATAATCGTGATTAACATGTACTAAACCAACTTTAAATTGTATTCAACTATAGTCTTCGTCTCTTTGCCTCTCGTGATACGTACTCGATATGTTCCGCCAATAGCAGTCGTCGCTTCCTCCACTGCATCGCCTGGGCCTTTTTTTCGTTAGTCACACAACGAGGAGAAATACCTTCTCCAGGTTCAGCTAACCATATCGCATCCTGACCAAGTGGGGCACCCCGACCCACGGTTGTTGTGTTGTCCCTTGTCTCCATCTTGGACAACATCATATTGTGCAGAATGCTGCATACAATGAATACTTGCTCAACAACTTCAAATTTATCAAAGCGAATCCATTATGGGAATGCTGGAGAGATGCCAATTAATTGCATGGAGTGTCATGGAGTAGTCAGTGGGAATGTCGTGGAGTAGAGAAGGGGCACATCGACAAAGCGCATCCACTGTGAAGGCCTTGAACAGGTCGTGGCAGCTGTTTGTGATGCCATAGAGTTCTTCGGCTTTGTGCAGAAAGTTGCCTGACGAGAACTCAGCGGAGGACAAGATCTTCGAGAAGGAGTCCATGGTGTCAGCCATCGGAACTAGTTGTGTCAGAAGTGTGCTGCAATTTTGTACATAAATTGATGCAGTGAAAAACTGATTGGTCGATTGAGCATCAAGGGGAAAACGGGGTCCAATAGAAGCTCCTATTGGACTGTCCGACTCGTGACAGAACCAATTGACCAATTGAAAATTTTGCTAGAGAGAGTTGGAGACATTTATTAGACAAAACAAAGTCACCGATTCGCAGTACCGATTGGCCAATCGGGCTCGTGGGACTCACTCCAATCCGATCGGATTGGCCTATTGAGCCTACAAAGTCCCAGCCTTAGGGTTTTTATAGTTTTGTATGGTACAGATGCATGTGGCTGGGGGCTAGTTATTGTACATAAGAGGATTAGTTAGTAAGTTGGTAGAAGTCAAAATTCACTTTGAACCATTGGCCTTAAGTATGGACAGAAAATTAAACCCCGGAAACCTGGGCAAGGTAGCTCAACCCTTTCAGACTATCACAAGAGCTTAATTCCAGCTCAATAGATCCTCAGCAAGACAGGCAACTTCGCCATGTGGAATTTTAGGTGAGATGGACTGATGACAAATCATGACAAGTGACTATTTTGCCAAGTTACTTTCTCACCTGATAACTTTTCACAACCATGTGATGTGATGACTGATGTAGATCTGTGGACAACCTCATCAACCCTTGGTGATGATCTGTTGACAACCCTGATGACAAATCTGAAGATGTGTTGATGACCCTGACGAAAACTGGTGACTGCATTGTTACGACCCATGATGACAACACTGACAACCCTTGCATCAACACTGACCTATGATAATGCTTAATGACAAAGATTTTATGACCCATAGACAGAGTCTACTTATGCAGCAATAATTCTCTGGGAAAGGCCTACTTGAATGTGGAAGACTGCATGGAAGTTCCATGGACTTCTTGGGATCCTATTCTCGTCATAAAGACTGCTTGGAGATCGTGTTTGCAGTGTTTTTCAACCAATGTCTATTGTATGGTAGCTACTATGGCATGGTACCTGTCTTGTTAATTTCATGATTAAGACCTGCTGATGACATGGATGACTACCATGCTGACAGGTAAGTCGGATGGCTCTACTGATGAAATGGTGGTCTAGTGATGGCACTGTCCAGCACCGGTGAAGGTCTTGTGAAGACTCAAGTGATAACCTTAAAATTCCCCTGATGATCCAAAGGGTGACTGGTGACTACCATGTGATGATCCTTTTGACAAAATGGTGATGACCCTGGATAATTGATGATGACATCTGATGACATCTGACGACCAAAACTGGGCAAAAATTGAAAGTTGCCCCTTTTGCAAGCCATCAAGATAACCACTTTAAATTAGCATCCGTTACAAATCTATCATAGGATAGTGGTTTGAAGTCAGTTACATAGAACTTGGTGTGTTTTCTACATCAAGTTTAATCTCAGGTAGTGAAAGTGTTCCAAAGCATGGGACAATATGCATTCCACATGATCAAGCACCCATGTCTAATTTTGTCAAGGAGCTTTTGAGACACTGACATAAACCAAGTATCTACATACCTTTTAAAGTAGGCATACACCCATAATTTGGCCCTCAATTAGGACATTAGAAGGTAACATGCGCCATGGATGCTCTCAGGACCTCTACCGTAGAAATCGGTGTCATAGCCACACGAAATGTCCTCGGTCGGCAGGCAGTGTGTCTATGACACTGATTTTTTGGTTAAAATAAAGCATGTAACTCAATAAAAAATAAAAAATACACAACATAGATAGTACTATACTTCTATCTAATTGCTTACGCCTTTTGTCTTTCATGCCAATTTGACATCTTCGGACCGTAATTTTTAAATATTACCCACTCACTGCCCACTTTTTCATCACTGTCTTGCTGACCACAAGTCTCATCTCATCTCTCTTCTCAAGTCACATCTTCTTGCCCTCAGCCATAAAAGGAACGTTTCCTTGTCTTCTCTCTGGTCATTAATTGCCACTGCTACTTTGAAAACAAATATGAGAAACAAAGACAAGGCATGTCTTTGTTATTATTCTGTGGTGGATCCTGTTTTGTTAAAAAGACTTCAAACGCACCAAAAAAGAAGGATTGTGTATTGTTATTGCGTAGATGTTAGACACTCTAAAATAAACAATGGAATAATTCTTCATTCTTTCATTTATTTATTTTCTTAACATGAAAAATAACGATTACTAGCCCTTCGAGCCCTCCTTCTCATGATGTTGCTCACAGATTGTATACTCTGAAACACAAATGAAAGATGGTTCATGATGTCAAGATGTTGTTGGCCTCTGGAAGTAACATCGGATCTGCATGCATTTGTATGAACCTTGACCGGAGTCTTTTCTACAAACGGAAAAAAGTTTGTATGTCAAGAACAATGTGGCAGGTCGAAGTCATGATGCCAATCATGCTAGTGTTGCCGGTGACATGCTTGGTGGCACGCTGAAGGAAGAAAACCAAATTGTTGTTTGTGACATGCCCATTGACCCAACTGTTGGTGACGAGCCCATGAATGATGTTGCCGGGCCATTGAATGATGTCACAGTCACAGTTGCTGTTTGCAACATGCCTATAACGGATGTGACACCTGTGATGACAGAGATGCAGTGCATAACAGGTATTCTGTCATCAACAAGAAAAATTTTTTCTGGTAACATCCTTTCATTACATCCTGGGAAATCAAGCATCCTTGCGTCAAAAACAACCCCGTCACTGTGATGGATA
>JALLPD010000149.1:0-20391 GCA_036940065.1 Cyclotella cf. meneghiniana
AAATCTAATTACTTCACAACTTTTACAGTAATCCTCCACGCACAGTAATCACGTTACGGTCCAAAATTGTAAATATTACGGAGTAATGCGGAATTCCGCCGGAATTCCTCCGGAATTTGCAACCTAGCTTTAGTGATCCATAAGAAGCACTCTTGGCTATTATTTGTGATTGATATTGCTTTTTATGGTTGCTATTTTTGACTATCATTATGGTCTCACACAGACTTAACACAACATTTTAGGTGCTGTGTTTTTCATGATGAGATTTATGATTGCAATGGATCTTGGTATAAGTCCATTTTTGGCCCACTAAGACCTCAAAACATGTTGACACTAAATCTGCATACTTTACATAGATATCCATGGTGCAATCTTCTATTGTCCACCATGGCAGAAGACCATCTTTCATTGCCTCCCCACACCATCATGACACATCAATCAAATCTTGATTGCATGCAGTTTCATTTGTGTGGTTTACTATTTTCAATGGCTAAGTTCATTTGATATTGCCTGGTTGACCTTTTACATGATTACAGCATGGTCAAACAGTCATGAGATGGGTGGATAGAATAGATAGGGATAGGGCTATGCCCCACACCATTGTGACACTTCAATCTATTCTCAATTGCATTCAGTTTCATCTGTTGAATGCTCTAAATTTTTCCCGGCTGGTTCCCTTTCATATTGGTTCATTGTGGTCTGACAACCATGAGTTAGATGGATGGAGGGTTTGAGCAAATTTTCAGCAGCATTGCCGGAAGTCCATGGATTATCAAATGGAACAATGACTCTATGGTACATGGTTGTCAGCGTGTTTTGTTTGTTGCGGGGTCTCTTATTGGAGGATTGACCATTTACATGATCATATTGTGCTCAAAAACAGACATGGGATCAATTGATGCATGAGGGGGGTGAGTGAGCAGGCTAAGAAGGTGCACCACACACACACTCACTCCCCATTGTTACTGCAGTTTTTATTTTTATTGACAGGGTGCATAGTGTCTGCTGTTCTTGGCCAAGTTTTGTGTCCCCATGAAAGTCCTGTGGTCAACAAGATTATTTTCTTTGGGGAGAATCCTCCAAGACAGTACTCTAGATCATAACTTTTCAGCAAAACTTTATTAATCTATTTCTATTACTGATAGGTATTTAACACAGCCACTGCAATTATGTGTCCCTTCAACAACTCCTGAAATTGCACTCACTCTACAATAAAGAGTATGAATTTAGGCAGAATATCACCCCCTGATGACTTTCACAAACAGATGTGTCTATCCAAACTCCAAGAAAGCAAATATATCTATTTCAAGCTGGATTTGCCACATTACCTCTCTTGGACCTCTCTGTTTTGCCTGAACTCCACACCACATTTTGGATGCATGCTCACCAATGCTAAGGGAATATACTGGTGAACCAGACAAGTTTGTTCTGTCAAGACCACAGCATCCAAAAATTTCAAGAAGTTCATGGCAAGAGTAAAGAGTAGGCAACATACTTTCGACACAAAGTTAAAAGTCTTCAGAGTGCTGACATTATGCTTTCACCATGGTACGAGTTCAGACAACAAAATGAGAATGCATCAAATGCATGTAGAGATGATAGCTGTCATGGTGTAGTATTCCATGGAAAATGGCTCACCATGTTTGAGACCTGTTGAGAATAAGAAATCATCAATTGAAAATCTTGAAACTGGCAGGTTCCAGATACTTAGTACACCATGTATATTATCTCAAGCAGAAATATTGTTTATGCCATGGGGAAGTTACGGTTGAAAAAGTAGAGTTTATGCCATGTGGAAGCTGGTGAAGGAAATTGAGCAAGCAAATTTTTTGATTGAATGATTATTTTTTGACCTCACATCGAGTGAGCATGAATGAATTAAACACCCCTCAAATGTGATTGAGTGTTCATGAATGCCTTTGAGTAAATGTGAACAGCTTTTAACTCCCCCTGAATGCAATTGAGTTTACATGAATGCCTTTGAGTGAGTGTGAGACCCCCTGAATGTGATTGAGCATGTGTGAATGCCTTTGCTTGAGTGTGAACATGCCCTGAATGCAATTGAGTGTTCATGAACACCTTTGAGTGAATATTGACCACCCCTGAATGTAATTCAGTGCACATGAATGTCTTTGAGTGAATGTTGGAAAGGAGTGAATGCATAACTCAATCTCACAATTTATAGGGCTGGTTTAAATTGAGAGTGATGAGCCTTGGCATCATTATACAGAGAATTATGTTACAAAATAATTGCAGTAATGGCAATAAAAACTCATACTTTCTTCCATTTGTGGTATCTAATGTTGATGTGGTGAATTCATTCTGTATCTTGGCTAGTGTTTGAGAAAGATTGGAAGAAAATGCACTGATCTACCAGAGGGAACATTGAGATTGAAAAAATATTGTATATTTAACAATTTTTATCTGTCCAAGAAAGTCCAACTTCACCATGTCAAGCCAATTTCAACAGTTTATAAATATTAATTCCAATCAAAACGGTCTGAAACAAAAAAGTATTTTAATTGCAAACTACTCATTATCATATCAAACACTTAACACAGCACCATTTTGAATGGCAAGCTGTGAGGTGATGGAAATTGCAGCAAAGACATCACTGCATCCTGGATCATGGCCAAACACCTCCTTAAGAATCTGATGTTAGTTGAATAGCCTGTTGATCGTTCTTGTTGAGCTTGCATCTTTTCATCATTTCTTGCCACTCCTCTGGAATTGTAACACATGGATGAAACTTTACTCTTGGCATTTCCTCAACAATGTAGCTGTCATCTGTGTCCACCCTCTCAAACTTATCCAAATGCAATGCAATTGATGTCTGGAAATTTCCTGATCATTGTACACTCCTGGCTGATAATTGATGAGGCCAACTCATCCAACAAATCTCTCAACTTGGGATCAACAAAACTGTATCTTACCTCCGGGCTGACTTCCTGAACTGGAAGGGGGAAATTTCTTCCAAGATCTGGGATTTAGAAGTAGAAGTCAGTCCAATCCACACTTAACAAACTGTCAGCATGATGATCTTGTCTTTACCTGTTGTCAAATACAACCTGCAAAAACATTGGAATAGAAGAGTAAAATAAAGAATGATGAAATTTCACTCATAACATGGGACTCCAAATTGGAAATGGCCATGACATTTGTCCAGAAATACTTCCTGAGAATCTTCAGGTCAACTGCCCTTCTCTGCAGACCAGCAGCTTCACATGCTGGCTCTTCACTTGGGGAGCTTATCATGAAGAAGAGTGCTCAGAGCAGATAGAGAATCTGCCTTTCATGGGTAGGAGGAGATACTGCACAAGTATGGTCCACAGCATGATGCTACAACCACAGAAGGCATGAAAGCTTTTGTCTTTGGATGATGTGGATCATAAAGATTGACCATGACGATTCTGGATCTCCTTGTTGATAGAGTTAAAAAATAGCAGTAGTTTGTAGGCTCTCACAAGCTCACTTGGACACTCTGCATTGGGACTGCTGTTGCAGTGTTGTGTTGGTGCTGGCATTGCCAACAGGAAGATCCATTTTTGGAGGTTGTATGGAGGTTGAATCCTGGAAAATTGTGATGGATTGTTGATGGATCAGTAGGGATGTTGTGGTGATGAAAATGGTCAGAAACACAATTAGACATGTTTGGAGGTGAAAAAAGATCAAGGGTTTACCTATACGCTGCTTGCCCTGTGCACAGGTGGATGAGGCACAGTGAATGCATGAAGCACAAGTAAAATGAGATGGACCAATCAGGCAGAGGAGTTATTTTCAAGGAAGATAGAACTAGTGGGCAATATGGATAGCATTAAAATTTGAGATACTGCTTCCTGATTACTCTCAGGAAATGGCTTACTTTTGAAAAAGTAAGCCATTTTCGCAAGAGTAAGCCATTTTTGCCCAAAACGGCTTACTCCTTGGTAAATTGTTAAATATTGAAAGCAAGACCTTTCCTAAAGACTAAGCCAATTTGGGTCCAAAATGGTTTACTTTCAAATTCAGCTTACTTTTTAACTTTATTTTAGAAATCGTACTAATTTGTACATAGATGCTTACTCTTTGGAAATGGCTTACTTTCAACTGTATACCATTATTCAAAAGTCAGCCATTTGGGGATAAAGTGGCATACTCTTGAGAAGTTGCATACTTTTGAAAGTAAGCCATTTTTAAAGAATAAGACATTGGCTTAAATATGAGAAAAAGTCTTTTGCAATTTCAAATGTACTCATTACCCAGAAAGGAATCTTAATGCAGACACCCAGAACCACATGGCCACTCATCAATCCAACATCTTCTCATGCCTTAGGTCCCATCACAAAAGTTCAGATGGTGTCACCACATTTGAATCCATCTTCACACTGGATATCTGAGGACAAGGCAAAGCCACTCAGCATTGTCAAGCAAGGATCATTGATCCATCTGTCCAGAGTATTGCTTCAATCAAGCACCTTCATGAAGTGTGGCCACAAAAGCCATATATGTCCTTTGCTCAGCTTGTTTATGGAAAGCTTAAGTAGATCCATCTTGTTCAAAACATTGAAGGGACAAGAAGTGTTCAGGCACAGCTGAGCCAACAATGAGCCTTGTCACTCTGTGGATGTGTTCTGTGGATGTGTTCTTTCCCCATGTTCAAAGCTCATTCTACTTTCAATTTGTCATTGAAAATGAAGGAAGTGAAGAGGAAAAGGATCCACCTTCTCAGTAGGTGTTGAGGATGACAAATGCAACAAATCCCAAACAGGGGGGTCCAAAGACACCAATTTTTCAGGAAGCAATGTCCATGACCTTCATGCTGCTACTGCTGCCAACATGCCTACTCCCAAAAGGACAGTATCTTCAAAGAAGACCAAAAAGGCTGTTGGTACTGACATGACAGCAGGTATGTCCATCATGACAGTTCTGTCTTTTATTCATCCATTGAGTTGTTACTCGATGAACTGGTTCTTCTCCTTCCTGCTCTACAGTGTTGTAGAGGGGTCAAAGAAAATCACCTACCCTGATTTCCTCTGTGCCAATCTTCCCAAGAACTACATGAAGATAGCAAATGTTTTGAGCATAGGTTTTCAGCTTGCCTTCCTTGTGGCTGTCCCAAAGTGGTTCTATACAAGGAGTTCTACTCCAGGAAGCATTTCGACAATCAATACAATGAGAGACATACTCATGTGCAGGCCCACTCCAGGCAGTTCAACCATTGTCTGCCAGGAATTTCAGTCACTTGATGACTTAACAAACCTAAATTGTTAAACTTTCCATTTCAGTGCACGGAGGGAGATTATGATCCTTGCTGGGGTAGCTGGTCCACCAAGGATATGGAGAAGGCTGATGAGCACAAGCAATTTCAAAAGTACATCTCCAACAGGATTGTCAGTGTGATGGATTGGTTGGCTTGGGTGGATGATCAAGAGGATATTGTCTATGGACATGCAAATGAGAATGATGAACCTATGATGAGAACAGAGGAAGGAAGGATGGATGGCACCGATAAATGCATTGATGCTTTGTTTTCTATTGGTTGTGTTTGTATAAGTTCATTTCTAGTGATCATTACTCCTTATATCATAATTGAAGTAAAATAGTCTAGTTCTATCTGAATACTTATTAATAAAAATACACATCATTTTCAATCCTACAGTTCAGTTTTCCTGAACTCCAGTTCTTACAATTCCTGTATGGTAAAGAAACATGAAACCTCACAAAACACACAGTTTTTATTTGGTGAAAACTGTGCCTGTGTTATGGGATTTAATGACTGGCTAGCTGGCTTGGATCATTTTTATTTATACATGAGGGGGATATGTACCAATGCCATACATACCTATTTCTAGTCTTTCTGAATGGCATATAGAAAGGACATGATTAAGCATTTGAGTGATTGTCTTGGAATGTTGACCATTGATGAGGGGACTGTCAAGCCCCTCCTCCCACTGAGAAGCAAATCCTTATCACTAATGCAATTGGTGAGGCCTCTGAGAAATTTTTCCAAAACTGATGTTTGGAAGAGACCATTCATTGCACCTACAACTTGGTATGGTAAGTCTACTTGCCAGGAAATGCCTCCAGAGGAATCTCAAGTGAAGCTCCAGCACATAAAAGAGCATATTTACAACAAACAGATCACAGAAAAAGCTGTTCATGATACTGTTGACAAAATTGCTGCTGACAAGGTTAATGAAGCTGTGAAAAAGATGAGAATGCAAGCTCAGAATGAGTCTCATGAGCAAAATGAGGATGTTATTATGAAATCATTTGTAGAAAGGTCTGAGGTGCTCATGAACAGTTTGTATAAAAAGGTGTCAGAGATTGTGACCGACCTCTCACAGACATTCTATAGCAAAACTGGCTTTGAAAAGTTCATTGTTCATGGCTCTTGGTCCTCTGCCAAAATTACCAAGGGAATCTATGCTTTAACTCTGAGCAATTTATGAGGTTGTGGATGACCAGGATCAAGTTACCAATGACATTGATATTTATAATGCATCTTTCACCCAGGATACAAGTAAATCAATGGCTGTTGATTTTCAATGAGGAAATGAGAAGTTTGAAGTTGCAGGATTGTTAATTGAATTGGAAACTTTGAAACATGACAAATCAAATGCAAATGGATTTCTCACCAACAATGATTTGAACATCATTTCATCATGCTTTGATGTTGATTTTACAACCAACAGCCGTTCATCATCCATGCCCTGCCTTATTTTGGGAATTTCTCATTGAGAAACCTGAGAATAGGGTCATCCATGCAGTCAGTACATTCAACTATACTGCATAAGGTGAGGCTAGCTGTATTAGGTTGACCTATAAAGCATTTCTCATCAAACAATTTAATTTCGGTATGGAAAAATGGACACCACTGAAGGTACATTTGTATGCTTCCAAAAGGCAAAGTTTTACAAAATGAATGAGTGGTTTGATAGTTTTTCCATATGGTCGAGCATAAGATGAGGTACAATCACTACTTATTTGTGGCAAAACATGACAAGACATGTCTTTTGACTGTTCACTTGACAGTATGAACAAAATGAGTTCAAACAAATACTATAAAATATGTTGTGTGATGTTTTCACTGACAACTTCATAAAGGGGCATTAATGTGAAACCTCAATCTTCATCTGATCAAATGACATAGTTTTGTATTTTCTTCATTTTGGTATCTACACAGACTCTGTTTTCTGGCACACATGTAATATTTAAATTTTAAGTTTTAAAAATTGACCAATTTTGTCAGACAAAGCCAAAAAATGTCAGAGAAAAAAATGATTTTGCAAACAAATGCTAGTTAAACTTGACTTTGTCAGACAAAACAGGCAAAATAGTGTGATTTTACCAGATAAAATCTGGAAAAATTACACAAACAAGCTAGCAAAGCTGCTTCTGTCAGATTCAACAACAAACACAAATAAATGCAAAAAGAGGAATCAATCCAAGGACCAACATTCCTTGAATTGCAGGTAATACAGCATGTCGTATCTAGAAACCAAGATTTTAAACTTATATAATCATGAAAAAACTATTTATCTCAAAAATTCCATTTGTGTTGGAGACAAAAAGGATACCTTCTGAATTTAGTGGAGGATGTATATATATTTGAATGTACAGGTAACCCATCACAACTTTGTCAGATGAATCCACTGACAAATGTCATTTTTCCAGATGACGTCAAAGATTTCCATATAACTGCCCCCATTGCAAAGATCATGTGGTTGTTGTTGCAACAAATCAAGAGAAGGTGGTTGATGCAGAATTGCAAACAAGTTGAATTGATAATGCATAGGTTTAAGTGTTATGGTTGATAAAAATGTTGATTTGATAGTATCATCAACAAGACAGTTAACAGTACTTCTCTAAGGGGTTCAGTTCTTGACATGCACGTGTACTCATCAGAAATAAAAAAGATTGAAATCAATGAGTTAAATAGTTTCATCACCTTGAATTTATGTAATTTTTTCATTGTAACTTATCTTTCAATTGTTAGTCTGATAAATTAGATACTATTTGCAAAAAATAGTTTCCTTGTAATTTAAATAATATTATGTTAAACTTGGAGATAAAACTCACCTATTAATATGATTGTTTTTATGGCAAAAATCAAGAGTAAAAGTTAGAAATCATTCAAAATCAATGATATATTTTTGTCAACACTTACTGAAGAACGTCAACCTAGTGGTTGGTTAGCTCTGTTATTGTCCTCTGTGGACTTTGGATTGACATATGTACTAGCAAACAAAACCACATTGTCATCTGTTGATAAATGTCAAAATGACATGTCCAGTTGATATTCTTGTATACCATCTGACAGACAGTTTGTCATTTTCATTCCACAAGTCAATGTGGCTTGATGGAAACTCAACCTTGAGGCGATGATCAAACCGGATTATGCATCTCATCTGTTGCAAAATTTTTATAACAGTTGCATACAAAGTTTGTTCTGTTGATTCTTTCCTTAACTTCATGATTACCAATGCCCCTGCTGCTGCTAGTACTCCAATATCACCTGCTCCTTGAGCGAGTTAGTTTTGAACCTCCATTCATCAACTGCAGAGCTAATTGTGAACACTTTTGTATTGGGAGTTTGCAGAATATTATGACTAATTTTTGATGACATTTTGACATTGCTACTTTCAACACCTTTGTTTGTGTTATGACCATGATGATATCCAGTGGCACCAGCCTTCACTTCTTCTTCATGGTTGTGTGGACAGTGGACAAGCTCTATCTGTCCCCTTTCTTGTGCCACTTACTGGTTTAATATGATGATTGCTTGGTTGATGTTCCTTCTTCCTCCACTGCTTGGCAATGTGTTTCTTGTGTTGCTTTGAATGTGGGTGGAAGTGTTGTACCTTGCCCAACCTTGCTTTTCCTTGTGACATAATTATTTAAGATCAATTGACTGGGAAAGGATTGGGGTTGGTGGGTGTGGTTGGTGGACTGCCAGTTGTTGGTGAGTGTTATTTGTGGACTTCCTCCCTATTTATTTGTATTTTTCTAAAGTTAATTTGATAGGAATGATTGACAGTGTACATACTGAGTCACTGTCACTTGGGAATCACTAGATGTTTGTTGTTGCAATGCAAGAAAATTGACGGTGAGTGGGCACCAAATTATCTGGCACGACAAGCCCTGAAATGGTCCGGTGGCATTGATTCCAACCTGACACTGAGAGATGATGGAGACCATTCAAAAATTATCATTTGAAACTGGTCAGATAAATTTAGGAAGCACACAAACTTTTAAATCATTTTTGTGATGTCCTTGCTGTGTTAATACTATGGTGGCAGGTGGTAAAAAGTGGTGGTCTTTGATATGGTCTGGGAGCTTTGGATTCTGTCCATGCAATGAGGGGGCGATTAGAGGAGATTATAATGTTGAATTCATGATACATCACACAAATAAAGGGGGGGGGGGTCAACAATGGTCTTACTATCAATGCAGCAAAACTTACTGCTATAATGCAATGGGGACTGAGGGAAGAAGATAGCAACATCTAAAATCTGTCTCTTGGCAGAGATTCACCTGAAGAGGGGGATTAATTAAAAAGTTTAATATTCATCGCTCATTGTTGCATTTCATGAGATTTAGGGGTAATTTGACTGGTTAAGAGAGGATGTCCCCTAATCATGGACAGCAGGTGTAAAAGTAAAGATGTAGAAGTTGCAATTGAACTAAATTGTAAATTGAAATATTGAAAGAAGTAGGTTAAAATATTGTCTAAAAGTTAGTTTGTAGAAAGTTTGACTCTATGGAGCTCTTCTTTTGTCTATTAGGCTTGTATTTCTGAAGATATCCATATGGGAGAAGTGGAGAATATTTCTGAACAACCCCAGTTGATGCCTAAATAAGGGTAATAGGTATCTAAGTTAAACATTGGGTACAAAAACACCAATCATTGTGAAAGGCATAGGATGATACTGTCCGCATATATGTTTTGGGTGACATACAAAGTTGTCCTGTGCAAGGACCTAGGTAAGTGCATAAATTATCTGGCCCTTTGTGTCAACAGGGAAGATTGTAATTAAGCCTTTCCCAACATGCACCTTAATGTGGTGGTTGCAGACATTAATTGTTTTGTGCCTGGACAGAGTCTTGGAAGTCTGGAAGTTCAAGCTAAGTTGCAGATACTGACTAGAATTCTGTCAAAACTCTGATTTAGTGGTAAAATACAGCCAATTTGGCGGAACCATGATTCTGGGCTTCTTATTTTTTACTTGAATCTTGAGATCATGTAAAGGGTTAAGGTAGTGACCAAAAATAGCTCCCAGAGAATTGGATACATTGTGTGCAGTGTCACCATTATTCCAGTGCAAGTGTGTGTGAGACAGATGGCAGCTGAACCTGCACCATAAAAAAATCCTCTCTCTGTTTTCTTAGGCTAATGGTGCTATTGTCACCCTAGCTGAATTCAGCCAAATTGAACTAATTCAGTCTTTTGACATAATGCCCTAGTTCTGACGTCAAATAATTGGTGCATGCCATAAATGGATTCAGTAATTTACATGAGACCGGTTACAAAGTGCTCAGCTGGTTTTAGCGAGAGACGCTTGCTTGCATATTGAGTTTTGCTTCAAAAAGCATTGGTTGATGATTTTTAATGGTTTCATTGTGATCATAATTTGGGGGGGCTCACTTGCCAACATGTAAATTGAAATAGTACAAGTTTCCTACAATAATCCCACACATCACCATCCATGTCAAGCCGCAATTGCTCCAACATGTTTGATATTGGAACATGAGTCCATCATTCTGTTCTCTTGAGCTACCTTGGTCGTTGAAAATTGAAAAAGAGATTCATCCCAACTTTGCAAAGACAGATCATATTGAAGGTCTTATTGCAATCAAGTGTGATGCTTTAACTCATAGAGGTAAGACACATGAACCCATCTTTTTCTCCCATCCAGACCTCCAAGGTCTTGTCTCAACAGCACATCAATATGTATGTGTCAACCAAGAGGGTGACTCATCTGATTTCTGGGGTACGTATCTATCTCACCATTTGGGTGCTCTCCCATGACCACCAATAAAACCACTACCAAAAAAGCAAGACCAAAAACAAAGATAATATTGAAAGCTTGATCTTCCAATATACCAAGGATACTGCCAACATCAGGAATCAGGGTTTCCAAGTTGATGATGACAATGAGCCCATCTCTGAAAATATTCCCAGCAATGACACTTTTACTAATGATGATTTAAAAGAAGGCCAGACCTGGGGATGGGATGGTATTGACTGCCATCATGCCATTCCCCCAGAAAAAGAAGAACCATCTTACCGACACAGATGATCTCTTCTTGGGTTGTTGTATATGCTTAGTTTCCTTGCATTCTTTCCTCTACCATTCCTTCTTAAAACTACAGTCTACAATACAAGTAATGCTATTGAGTCACTAGGAGAGCCTCCATTAGGATGAGGGGAGTTCCTTTGCTTCCTTGGTCTTTGTTGTTTCATGTCTACCATTTCAGGATTTTCTTGGGCAAACCTGGATGATCACAACAATCTTTGCCACTCATTGCCCAGTTGGAAAGATATGCTTTGATAACTCAGAGACAAGAATGTTGTGTCTTTTCATTTTTTGTTGTATTAGCTGAGGTGAATTCATACATGGCTATTCAATATGTTTTGTTTCATGCAGAGATGCATAAACCACTCCAATTTTGATGAAATCTTGTTGACAGCTTGTTCTCAACCCTGACATTGAGGATGAAGTCATGGAACATCATGAGATATCACTAGAAGCAATCAACACCTTGTGCACGCTCCTCACAATTCCAGTACCTACCATAATTGCAATAGGATTTGCAATGCCAGTTGATGCTATCCACAATATACTTGCAGCTGGCCAGATTGTAACAAACATTTCAGAACATTTTGTTTATCACTCCTAGATCATGCTTGTGTGGTCCCTGGCACATTAGTCATGTATTGGCTGTGGAGGAGCACAATTATTGAGTCACCAGAGTGTTTTTTTCAAAATTAGCATTTGCACATCTGTATGTCTGATACCCCAGCATAGGGGTGCCATTGGAAACCTTGCAATGAGCTCTACAATTCTAGTAAATTTAATATAACTCAAAAGAATTCAGTACTAGATACTACTCAGGAATAATTAATTTCCAATTTAAGTGCTGTCTATCCATTATCAACACCATAGCAGGTTACTCCTGACACAGATCATTCCAGAGCATCCACCGCCACTGCTCAAACTTGTAACAACAATAGATTTCAATGGGTGGGAGAGCTGGTTAGAACCCCCCACCCCTCTACTCCCTTTTTCTGAGTCCTTTCATCTACTTGTTTGTTCTATTTTTCTGATTCAATTGTTACAATGACACCCATGGACTTGATGAAATCTTGGCCCACAGATGTAACCTGGAGGTATTGATACAAATGCCTTGACTGTCACAACAAAAAGAAGCAGCAACTGCAAACACAGGGTGAAGAACCATGCCTTCCCTAGTTTACATTTCATTTCCACAGTTATCTTTTTATTTTTCCATTTCAATTGTTTCACTCCATCTATGCCACTATCGATTTCTTGGTGCACAGACACAGCCTGCAGGAGTTGACACAAATGCCCCATCTGTCACAACCTGCAGAAGAAGCAACAACAAGTACAAGGTGTGAAACCTGCTCTTTCTTAATTTTTATATCTCATATCTATGGCTGATTTTTTCATTCTTCCAATCAATCATTACACCCCTATCCATGTCAGCGGAGATTACTTGGTCCACAGCTACAACCAGTATGCAGCAGGCCCTGACACAAATGCCCCAAACATCGCAACCAGCAAAAGCAGTGAGGACAAACACAGGCTATGAATCCATGTCTTCCCTCTTTTTAAGTTTCATTTGGATGACTGAATTTTTATTTTTCTAATTATTTTGTTAAACCCCCCATCCATGCCACAGTGGACATGGCCCACAAGGTCTTGATGAAAGCAGCCCATTCACCACAACATATAGAAGCAGTGACTCTAAGAACAGGGTAAGAACTTCATCACTTGCCTTTTTCACATTTCATTTCTTTGGCCAATTTTTATTTTTCCAATTCAATTGTTGTGACCACAAAACCAGTAAAAGCAAGTGTATGCAAGAATTCCCCAGTTGTTTTTATTCATGATATATTATCCTCATAGCTGACTTTTTAGATTTTCAAAGAAATTGTTACACACCAATCTGGGCTGCCAACCATAACTCCTCCCACATACACAAGTAGGAGTTGCTGCCACATTCATGGCTCTATTCTCCACAACAAACAGAAACATTGACTGAGAGTGTAGGTAAGAACTCCCATCTTATTTTTTTATTTACCAATTCATGTTATGCCCTCATAAGTCCTGCTGTGTCTTACTCAGCCCGCAGACACCACAATAAGGCAACAAACACAAATGCCCATCCAATCATCCACCACAAACAGCAGAAGCAGGAACTGCAAGCACAGGGTACAAACTCACCACCTTTCCCTTTTTTGCATTTCATTTCAAAGGCTGTTTTGATTTTTAAATTCAATAGTTACATCCTTATCTGCACAAGAGTGGATATCTCAACCCACAGACACAACAGCAAGGCACCAAAACATTGATTCCAATCGTAGGGTAACAACTCAGCTGCTTTTCCTTTTTTACAGTAAATTGAAACTGCCATTTTTTGTTTTCCAATTTAATGCTGCACTGCTGTGAATTACTTGTCCCACACATAACAAACAGCAAACAAAACACCCCATCCCTCTTCACATCATTAGTCACAACAAGTTCTTGCACTAAAATTGTAGCTGCAACCACCTCTGCTACATCAGCAACTGCAGTTAGCAGTGGCTGTAAAAATGAGTTGAGTTTTTGATCTGTTTCTCCTTTTACAATATTTCCACCTTTTCATGAGGCTTTTTCAATTACAAGCATATAACCCCACAACTTGGTTCCTGCACTGAATTTGACATTGTAAGTCATCTCTTTGTTGTGCTAACAGTAGCTGAGACAGTAGTGGCTTTGGAAAGGTTATGCACTTAAGATCATTCTTATTCCTCACAATGTGTTCTAGTTACTCACAGTATTTATTTTAAAACTTGTGCAGCCTTCACAGCATCAGCCACATTTTATCTTGCACATTAAAGTTGGTGCTACAAGTCACCCTTTGCACACCTGCAGAAGACAGATCGGCTGCCAAGAGGTGGGGGGAGGTCCCCAATATTTCTGATCATTACACGTAATCAATAGATAGTATGGTTGATGTAAACAAATTCTATCTTTACTGAATACACGATGTTGAGTGTGTCTATTGAGGTTAAAAGTTAACTGAGTTAAAAAATAAAGAAGCACCATTTGAAAAGTATACACATTTGAGATGTTGATGGCTGGTTTTTCCCTAAAAAGTATATTCATGTTTTTTTCTGCTGTATCACTTGATCCAAGCCAATCAAGTTATGTGTATGAAATCTGGTGAGGATATTGCCTACAATAACTAGCCACAATGTTATTGAATTTTGAAAGAATATTAATGGTTACTGTCAGAATTACTGTAATATTATTACCAGCCAAGATGGTTGGAGTGTATACTACCTAGCATGTTAAATCCCAGAGAACCAGTTGGAACTCTGTCAAAGTTCTTATCATAATATAATGTGAAAAAAATTTCTAGGGGTTTGGGACCAGAACCAAAAACCGGAATCTACAACTCATAGTTTATGTATGCAAGAATTACCTTGAATACTTTGCAATACTGCAGGATGGCTCATTGACACTTTCAAATTTACTCCCCCTCATTTCCTTGATGAGTTTCATGAGGGTAATGATTTCACAAAGGGCCATAGATATAGCTTTGCAATCCACGTCTGTAGTAGAAAGTTTGACCAATGACTGAAATTTGAAGGCCCAAATGATGGTAAATGCTCAATAAAGGACTACCCAGCCACTCCTAGATTTGGCAGTGCTCTTTGTTCCAATTTACTGCAAAACCTGCATCACAGTAGCACTGGAAACCTTTTGAAGCATCTGGCTTGAAGTAAAGGCCTAAATGATGTGTGGCTTTCAAATATTTTATGATTTTAATAATTACCTCTCTGTGCTCTAGTCTAGAGTGGATGAATACTTGGCAACTTTGTGATTTGCATACAGAATGCTGGGCCTGGTTGTTTGGCATAGGTAGTTCAATCTGCCCACAGCTAAGCAATAGTTGAAGTTCTCATCAAAATTTGATGAATCACAGAAGGCATGCAGCTGGAGTGACACCTTGGCTGGGACTGACTTGGTGAAAGAGTTGCCGAAATATTGATGTCATTGATAGCATTGCTAGACAGCAACAAAGAGAATGATTGCATATATTGGTGGTAAACAATTAATGAGCTATTTTGCTAGGCACTTTGCCATGGAAATTTAAAACTGCAAACCTTGAAGGTTTAAATTTCAAATCTTGGTATACTTCAGCTAGTACCTCTACTGGCCCCTAATGTACCCTGCATGTACATTGCTCTAACACACCCTTGCAGTAGAGTGTCCCTATGCTGGGATTTGAACTTGCTACTTGTGCAAGTTTAGGCATTTCGTTGTGGTGGTACAGTCCTCATTGTGGTAATATAGCTGTGTCTGTGATATGTGCTTGTGACTCTTGTGACATTTTCCTCAATTTATGTGCTCTCAAATCAGTCACAGTTTTGAATGCTGATAATATTTCAGGTCTCATTTGATGATGATGAAAGGGAGGGTGGTATTTTGTCTAGTAGTTGGCAAGGTTAGTGGCACCCGGCCACCAGAAAAATCTGAATTGTTTCTGATTTATTGCTCTGTCTCGTAGCTACTGAAAGCGCATGCCATCGCCTTTGTTCATTTTGGCTGGGTGCGGGAGTTAATTATTCCCTCAGCCATCAAATTATCTGTTTGGATTGGTGTTCTCAGCTGCTTGTGCCCCATTTTGTCTAGAATATTTCTTATCTCAACTCCTTTCTTTGCATTAATGTACAATGCTCCGAGCCCCGATTCAGCTGTCGATGACATGACTGCCTTAACAATTTCAGCAACATTATGGACGTCGCCATTATTCAAGGGGATAAGCACATCTCCTGATAAATAATGATGTCCCCCCGCCCTGCTTTCTGCTTGCTCTTCATTGAGGTAGCTGGCATCGCTATGGATGGAGAGAACCATGTTACTTTTGCGGTAAGTCAAAACTGTTGGCTCTTGTGTTGCACAATAGTCCAAAAATTGTTTGACTCGTTTCATGGTCTCTGTTGTGGGCCTTGCTTATTGTGATGCCAATGCACTTAGTGGGGTCAACAGTGTACCGCTAACTCCTCGTGTGTACCATAAAAATTTCCATTAACTCTTTGGATGTGTTTTTGTGCTTCAGGCCTGGTGGGGGGAGAATTGTCATACTCGGCAAACTGTTTCTTGGCCCCATTCTTTGGTTCTACATGGGGATAAGGGGAGTCTTGGCGTTTGGATAGGACAACGTTGTCAAATTGGTGGAGGGCCTTTTGGAGGTAAGGTTGCATTGATAGATGTACCTTTCCTTTGTCGTAGTCCCAGTCTCACTCAATTTTCACGTACTCTTTTCCTTCCAAATCAACAGTGACCTTGTAGTACTTTTCAAGAGTGTGGATCAGGTGGTCAAGGTCCTCCTTTTTCAGCTACTTTATGCCAAAATCATCGACCACCAGAACAAGCTGAGGTCTCTTGTTTTTTGCTTCCATTGGCTGGGAACAATTTTGCTTTTGTAGTACCCCTCTTGGTTGAGCCTCGTCTCTAGCAAATCATGCCCAAGGGACCCAGCTTGCAGTAAGCCATACGTGCCTCTTACTACTTTTAAAGACACGAATCCATCTGATGTTGCCTTCTCACAGGGTTTGTATTCATCAATTACTTCTTCAGGGGTGTCTGACAATTTTTCTTTGGTGTATTTGGGTTGTTTGAGCAGGGTCATGAGGTAGACATTGGAAATATTGGCAGTAGCAAACTCGGCCCCATTTGTGGAGATGACAGAATTGAGGAAGCCCTTTATGAGCAACAAATTTGCAGTGGGGGTTCCAAGATCCTCCAGATTGTTGATGAGGTTGCCTTCCATGGTGCCTCTTGAGTGGTACGGATCCTTCTTTTTGGTTCTGATCATGCAAACAAACTTGATGTAAGTTACATCTTTGAACCTGCCCCGTGGTATTTCATGCTTGTGTATGAACTTGGCTGTGTTTGTGTCTTCAACCCTTCCACCAACCCCTTGCGCTAACCTCCCAAATTCATCTGCTGCAGATCTCATCCAGAGTTCCTTATGCTTTGGGTGCCTTAGCAACTACCGATACTCCAACAATTGTCTGATGGTTTCTGGGACCATTACTGAGTTGGATGCTTTGTGTCTCCACTGGGCTACCCTTTGGGCAATTGACCCCTTGGTTGTGATTGTGGAGGCAGTACGGCAAGCCTTGACTCTAAATGCAATTGAATCTGACTCAACAACATATTTTGATGGCTTTAGTATTGGCTTTGGTGCAATCTGCAGTGAAACAACCTGCTTTTTGGGTGATGCAATAACCAACAGGAGCTCCTTCTCCTCATGCATCCCACCTACATCATCTTCAAACTCTGGTTCCGAAAATCTCACCCTTGGTTGTGGCACAAAGGTAGGTTTCTATGCTATTGGGTTTGGCTTCGGCTCCACCTTTGGACGTCATGTGGCGTGCTGCTCAATTTCACACTGGTTGTGGGGCTCAAGAGCGTCATGCATTTGTTGTATTGCTTCCAAATGCGGGCTGTTGGCTGTGTTGCCTGTGCCTTGGATTGCTTTTGCAAGATTTTGGTATGCTTGCATGATGGCATCAGCTGGAGTTACTGTTGGCTGGGTGATGTACTTGTGTTTGAAAAACACTGTGTCAGTGATTTGTTTGTGCCTGGTTGCCTTGACGAATACAATGTGACACCTGTAGTGTTCTGGTGATGTTTGGAGATACCAACAATCACTGGAATGTTTGCCCCATGTCTTGCGTCTGCTTGGCTTGATGTGGAATTGCACAGCACACCCCGTGGGTGTGTGCGGCATTTGAGGGATATGCATATGCTGATATGTTTGGTACAATGTTTGCCTGTCTGAGGAGGTTCAGAGTTAACACTGTTTGTGGCAGCAGTTTGTCCCACTGATTGATTGGAAAATTGTCTGAGACACCAGCCAGGACAGAAATGAAATGCCCTTTAAATGTCTGAATTGCTTTCTCTGCTGCATTTTGTCTGTGCTGATCTGCTGGTGTTAATTTGACCCTGCACCCATTCTCACAAATTGCTCGCTTTAATCCTCAGGAGCTTCATTGTCCAGCACATGCCAGTTTAGACATAATGCCCCTGTTTGTTGCCTTCCATCCACCATAAATTGCTTGGTAAGCCGAGATCAAATCCTTTGTGTTCCGTGATCTCATCGGCTCTGCATCAATATAATAGCCATCCATCTCAACAGCCACTATGATGTACTTGTTGCCGTGGCTGGACGTTATGGGAAATCTTCCTGTCTGGCTGGTGTGCATAGACTTCTTTGTGGTGTCAAAAACACTTAAGTACACGTCCTTGTGCTTATCACCTGGGTTGGGCTTGAACTCAAGCATTGCATCTTCATCAACAACCTTTGTGGATCAGACACCTTGTTTTGTCTGCTTGGTGTGACTCTTCTGAGTTTTGTCAGACTCTGGAAAATGCTTGGTGACATTGGCAGTGGTCGGGCCTGAAAATGTGATGAGCTTCCCATGCCAGATGGCTGTAAGTAACATTGCTTTCATTGGAAAACCTAATGCTGCATGCTGAAATCTCACAACCTCCTTCATGCTTGGTAATTCATAGACACTCATTTCTGCTTCATTGAGGTTGAGACTTGGGCCGATGACCATGTCATTTGCTAATGGCACAGTCCACAGTCCTCCTGCCTTTCTGCACCCTTGGAGCAATGCTGGTTTGCTCATTGTGAGCTTCAACAAGTCGATGTTATGGATTGTGACTCCTTGGCTGTGGGGATGAAAAACGGTGGTGTATCCACTCTCAGCAAATTGTTTGACACTCAACAATGAGTCTTGATGAAGTGCGGGAATGACGGTTGTTTGTTTTGCTTGACACGACAATCCTTGAATGGGCAATTCAACAACACTGGTGGCTGTCATTGGTGCTACATTGGTTGTGACAACAATTGTCTCGGATGGTCCCTTTTGCTTAAGGCCTTGAGCTGATTGTACAAATTGCTGGTTGCTCTGGAGTCAATCATTGCCTGCCTGATTGCCTGTTGGATTGCCTCATTGTCTGCCTGTTGTTTCACATGATGAATTCATCAGCATGCCTTGCGCTTGTCCCAACTGTGGGATGTCTTAGATGTAAGTATCAATCAGGCGGGGGAAATTACATTGGGTCGCTTAGGTAAGGGTGAAGGCAAGGGCCCAGTGGCTACCAGGTAAGGGAAACCTTTCCATATTTTATTGATTTCAACCTTATCTGGTTGCCAATGCTCTGTTGACCTTGCCTCCTTGCATCTTCAGGTACTTGTCATCTTCTTTACCTTTGTCTTATACCCCGATGGATGTTTGTCTTTATTGGCTTTGAGCTCCCAACACTCCGATTCTGCCTTCCAATGCCTACTCTTGCAGTGTTTGTACTTGGGAAGTTTCTGTTTTTTGGTGTTAGGTACGTTGGATGGTTATGTGCTGCCTCCACCATTGTTGCCTTGAGCTTGAAGCATTGTTTGAAACATTTGCATCATCTGCTCGAATTGCTTGTCTTGCTTCTGCTGCATTGCATTCACAACTTCTTGAATGGCATATGCGGCTGCCTCCGCATGCAATTGAGTTTTGTCTTCTTGTTGTTGCACTGAGTTTCCAGTGCCATGTCCAACCGACCATGCAGATGGTTTGTTGTTCTTGTGATGCAGTGCGAATTCTTTTTGGATAAAACCTCGGAACCGGTGGAAATTCTTGAGGCCTGGATCTCTTGCTTTCCACTCTCATACTGCTGTGTTGTATTTGCCTGATGCCTCAACGGTTGCTAACATGAAAGAATGGTGCAGACTTGGATTAGCTGCTTGCCCTGCTGTGATCAATTGACAATCGTATTTGTTGTCTCTTGCAAACAGGGTTGCGGGTGCCTTGACCATATCCCAAGGCATTTGGAGCTCTGTGATGAGTTGGGTCACATCCATGTGATCAAGGTCAGTGCCTGTGTCATGGAGGTGTTGGATGAGCTCTTGTGGGTGCCTGTGCTGATATCCCATTGTCTCACTTGCCAACTCTGTGATCCATTCTTCATGAACCAACTTGACAATTGCTTTGGTGTACACTAAAGCTTGTCCCAAATGGTCCCACGCGCCCAAATGGTCCCAAAATTTATTCTATCATAAGTTAATATTGATGAATTTTTTATGATTAAAGTAATACTACCTCTCTTATGACAA
>JALLPD010000150.1:0-20507 GCA_036940065.1 Cyclotella cf. meneghiniana
TGGCAACTCCATCTGGCAGCCCCATTTGACAACTCCATATGGTGACTTCATTTGGTGACTCCATTTGGCAACTCCCTTTGGCGACTCCCTTTGGCAACTCTGTTTGGTAACTCCATTTGATAACTCCATTTGATGACTCCCTTTGGCGACTCCATTTGGCAACTCCATTTGACAGCTCCATTTGGCAACGCCATTTGGCAACTCCATCTGGCAGCCCCATTTGACAACTCCATATGGTGACTTCATTTGGCGACTCCATTTGGCAACTCCCTTTGGCGACTCCATTTCGTAACTCCATTTGGCGACTCCATTTGGTGCCTTCTGTTGTTAAAGTCAAATATGCCTGTCTTGCAAGGGTTGTCATGGAAGGGGTACACCCTGAACAAAACTGAGAAAGTAAATTAGGTTGCCCTTCATGTTATAATCATGCATGGATACAAAGATATCCAGTAATGCTTCATCAGGCAAATTGACTAAGAAATGATGTTCTATCTGATGAAATCCGAGGGTTCCATAAAACTCTCCCCTTTCAATTGTTTTGTGTTTGTATGTTGCTCTTGGTGTCATATTAAGCCATGATGTTATAGGAAGTATTTTTATGTCCCTAGAGAAGAAAACTGATTGTTTGAACATCCATTACAGAGATAATTTGACCCCGACAGACTTGCACATGCTCAGCCACTTAATTCTTCTGATTCCATGTCTTCCATGATACGTTCCTTTTAAGGCAGCAACAACCGTTAGCATTTTCTCGATTTCACCAACATCAACACGTCCACCAAGATGTTATTTATCATTCATTTGCAGCAACCCCTCAGTTCATCAGCCTCTACAACATCACAGTTTCATAACTATTCCACAGAGTGAGAATCAAAAGTATTTCAATTTGTAGTTCTGAATAATGATTATATATTTTAAGCCGGGGATGCTATAAACGACCCCATATGCTTATTTTTTACGCGCCTGCAATTTCACAATTCAAATCAACAATCCAACTCTTCATTTCACCCTTGAATCGCAACAGTACGCTTTCATCGCCTGTCTCTCTTAGACATTTAATGACCGTTTTCGCTGAATCATCGCAGGCAGATATCACCGGCAGCAGCTCGGGACACTTTGAAGCAATAAATTCAAAGAGACCACTTCTATCAGGGGTAGACAGATTTGAACCAATCTGGTTAGCTTCAAACAATGCATACTCAAAGATGCCGCATCTCAACTTGAAAGCAGATTGAAGAACACACGGTATGAGTAGAGAGAGATGATTCGTTTTGAATTGTTCGGACACGTTGTGATTTATTGCAATAATCCTCGCCACGCCGAAAATAGAGTATTGTCCTGCAGTGAGACATCCGGATGGGATAACCCACGTCTCCTCGGTTTTGCTGCGTGCTATTATTTCCCCATCCTTTTGTTCCTGTCGAAATAATTCGACCATGCTGTCTCCAAGCCCACCAGCAAAAGCAAGGAGAGACCTGGCAAGTGGAACAACAATGGGCTGCGCCCGTGGGGCAGAAGTGGCTGCTGACAAATGAAGTCTCTTGAGAATCGACTTTCTTTGAGTACTGCTCTCTCCTCCGAGAGAATAAAGCAAGCACATACGTAGAATATCGTCCCAAATCATTCCAGGCCGCATTGTGGAGACATCCGTTACCCAAGACGCAAATGAAGCACAGGCTGCTTCGTTTCTGAGCATTTCATCTTCTTGTAGGGTCTTAGATCGCGCGACACCTGGGCTGAGAACTTTTTCTACAGTTGCCCCATCACCCATCAGAATTGACTGGACGTATAGGTCCTCGGCAAGAAATGCGCTTTTGCCATATCCACGGTTCATACTCTTGTCTAGAAGTAGGTCTGGATTGATATCAGGTTCACATACCGCCCATCGAGTGCATTCGTCTTGGATCGCCATGATTCCGACCAAAACGCCAGTTGATAAAAAAGATAGCACTATGGAATAGATGAAAGAAGAAAAATCTGGGAACAAGGTTGCAACATCATGGCCATGAATGAAGATATGTCCGACTCGAGACCATACGAGAGAAATCAATGCAATGGCGGGCGACACAGCTATTATCACTACCAAACGTTTCATTTTGTAGAAGACGTGGTTGAAATCGGGATTCCTAAAAGATGAATATCGACTAAATTGTAGTTCTGCTTCATTGACAGCCGACAGAAGCTCAAAAACGGAACCAAGGAGACAGGAAAACAAAATAATGGTTGTGGCTGTAGCGTCATCAGTATTGCCAATCAAACCCACGTCTTCGAGGAAAGGTAGAATGATGGTGTGCCCAAAAAAATGCCCTATATATGCATGGACGGCGGCTTGAACTACAATAGACAGTAGACTGGGTCTGCTGTAACGAGCCTTTGTCGAGAATCCTAAGGACGCCAAAACGGAGTCGTTGCTGGGCGGTAAAGCGGAAGGAGTTACATTCTGAAAGGAAGGCTTTGGTTGCCACGCCATTTGATTATCGGTCTTTGTTTTCTTCTTGTTGGAAACAGTGTCTGACGACGGCGAAGCCAATTTCTCCAAGCCGTTGGCAATGAAATCCAAAAACCGCTCTTTCGAGGTAAAATTCCTTCCAATTCTGGAAATGCTGGCATCGAACGGATTGATTCTTAAAGGAATGCATGAACATCGCACAAATGGCGAAAAGGTCCCGAAATATCGACACAAGATAGCGATGCTGAGCATGGCCCATCCCAACACCGGACGAATGAATGCTTTCAGGGCGGACACTGACCAAAACCAACAAGTGTCAAAGAGTCCCAATGTCCAACCAATCCAACCTTGCGAGGGAGTCATGTTCGGTCCATTCGAACCGATCAAGGAATGTAAGGCCAGACCAAAGAAGGAATGAAAGATCCTCACAACCATTAATGATATGATCAGAGACCAAAACGGCAACGCGTATCGACTTCTTTCCAAGGCTTCGTCTCTTTGTTTGTCACTTGGCGCATGACGATGAATCGTGGAAATTCCCAAGCGAACAAGAAAGCAAGACAAAGCAACGATCATGACGGAAACTACGAAAATGCCGGACAAGCTAAGAGGTTCACCCGAAGAGGGAGCGCCGACGTAGGCGAGCGAAGAGACAAACGTCACGATAGCGGGAGGAATCACAAGCAACAACACTGGCACTACGACGGTTGGCAACAATAAACGCCGGAAGAGGAAGTAACGCGCTGCTTCGGATGTGATGGGCGAGCAAAAGTATTGAGTGGTCGTCGGAGCAACGGTTGGTGGAGGCATTGTGACGGTCTTGGTTTCGACGCCCGCTTTGAAGGCTGCGGGTGCTTGTGGATTTGTAGAGGGGGCGGCAAATTTGTAGATTAATGACATTGCGGCCGAGTCGCCATCGTTGTTTGAGAGAGGGAGCACCATTGTTGTAGCCGTTGACGAGTTGAAGTTATTTGAACAACCTTGCTTTGGGATTCGGTTTGGAGCCCTTGCTTTCCGTTGGTGCCATTGTACAATACCAGCATTGTACTAGCATTACCCCTCATTGTACCACTACGAAGATACAACATGATGGCAACATTTTTAACTACGTATGGTACAATACTTACGACTTACCACTACCAATACTACTTGTCAGAGCCTGTCATACAAGGAGGAGAGGATTTTACGATACCGTCTGGTGGTACGATACCACTCTTGGTATTTTATGTAGATCTGATTATCCCACCTGTTAAACTCTCTGGATGAGCTGCTGAATTACGACCTTGCGTCTGCGGCATCAAACCATGGCTGCTCTACTGCATTGGAGGTCAAAAGAATGTAGAGAGTTCTGAACAAAGAGTCTAAGTATTTATGCACCGAAAGCTAAAGTGGGAACTGGACAAAAATAGTTTTCTGTTGAGTATTTCCAGGTATTTCCCGATAGATTACTCAGCAAGAACAGCCACCTCTTATCTGCGTGATGAACCAATGAGAATTCGAAAGCAACTCAATCGAAAGCTGACAATCAATTCGAACAGTGCACTTGAGCTTAAATTTATAGTCGCTAATTAGACGCAGCATTGGATCGTTTCCTTCTGACATCCCAGTTGTAGATACGAGATATATTGACTTCCGAGGTAATGATTTGATTGCGTGTAAATGTTAAGTCCTCGGTGACCTGATAATGTAGAACAGCAACATAAGTCGTGCTCTCTAAGGTTGCAGTGAATCTAAACATGATACTATCATACACTTACCTCGGCAAACTCTTTCTTTGCCAAAGATTCTTTTGAAGTCAACAATTCTAATGCCTCATCGTAGGTATATTCCAACATAACATTTGCCCCGAGCCACAAATTGACAATGCCCTGGGAGCAATCCACTTCGGCCTTTGCGTAGATCGTATCTGCGAGATTGTACCGGGTGACAATAGATTCCCCTTCATCTTTCTTATTTTTCAAATGACGAACCAATTTAATGCTCTTTTCGATTTCTGGCAACTTTTCTTCGTAGTTGGCTCGCTTTTGGCTGAGCTGCTGCTCGTATGCTTTGAATTTGCTGAATAAATCACTGTAGGCCCCAATGAGCAATTCCGGGGAGGCGGGCGGGTTGAAGGAATTGGCAAATGATTCAATGTCCTCGACGAATTTGGCGTGAGGTATCCCTCTGGCGTTTTTGCCCTCGGTTATTGATTCAAGAGAGATGTTTGAAACAGCGGCGTCGGAATCCGTCGACATGCTGGTGCCTTATTTCTTTTCTGCAAAGGGACAGACTGGAAGGAACGGACAAAGACGAATGAGGTACAGTACTTGACTTTGTTATCAAGGAAAGATCATGGGACCACAGCGAACTATCAATGTTTCGTGCGAGATGTTGGCCGCGGTCAGAAATATTTCTTTTGGTGTGGTAGGAGGGTGTGGGGGTTGTGCTGGTAGTTTTTAAAGATTTTTTTATGAAGATGGGGCGTTACGGGAGGTTAACAAATAATAATAAAAAAGCTGCGAGCTTGCATTGATTGGTAACAAAGATGAAGGGAAAACAGCAGTAATGAAAATAATTGGCAAGTGTTATTTCCGATTAGAAGGGGCTATGTAAAACGTGCTCGAACAATTATTGGCTACGATATTATTTTTTATGGTACGATATTGTACTTAGGTCTATGGTACAATATGGTATGGTACGTTTTGTGCCATATTGTAGTTTGCGGGACCCCAACTGACCCGAATTGAAGGGAAGACAGAACAAAAAACAAACACAACGCAACTCCATAGACCAACATTCTTGTTTCTTCCTTTCTCATCGCGATCTCTGATTTTGCATTTCAGCAGACCGATCCTCCATGTCTTCAATCATCTCTTCCGTTAAGCGGAAACTAGCTTTTCTCGGATCCTTCGTCATCCCAGCACATGTTTCTAGTGAGGCATCCACTAATCATGATATCGAAGGATCTCGACCAGTTAAGCGTCGGCGCCTTGACGGCTCTTCCACTCCAATGCTGCGATCGGATTCAGGGGTCGACGAATCGCCTAATCTTGTTTTAGAGTCTTTAGAGAACACTTCATCATCAGGGAAGGTCGTTCTATCTCATCCGAAAGATCATTGCGGCAATACCACACTCAACGACAACAACGAGCCCTCGGACCTCCTTCGGATGCTCCCTTCCCACGTTCTCTCTATGAGTCTGGACTATATCTCCACAAGATCGGACAGATTTTGCTTGCAAACCACCTGTAAGTTATTCCAGAAGCTATCTAATACGAATCACATGCTTGTCGATATCGATTTGGGCGGCGACTGGTCTTCCTTCCCGTTGCTTTCACATGTGGTTGATGAGGGAGACACATTTGTTCAAGAGCAACAAGGTAATGCTGGCTTGGGAGCGATCAACAATTTGGATGCGAGAGTTGATGATGGTGATCAAGCAGATGAGAATGAGGGCGGAAACATGGATGGTCGTTATGTTTTGGAGCCCATGCCATCTGGACTATCATGTGGAATTTTGACTGAAAGTGACACAAGCATCACGGCTTGTGCGAAATTAATGAAGTTTAGTGTCGCTGGGAATATTCAAGCAACTTACATGTAAGTGAAACCACGGTGAAAACGTCTTGCTGGTTGTTAAGTTACGTTCACCTGATGTCTCTTCACTCGCCACATCTTAAAAATCTGAAAAGGCTCGCCATGATTCTCTGCTACTGCCTTGAAAACGTCAAGGAGGGCCTCTCCCTTCTGCGTCTTGCAGCTGCCCACGGCGACCTACGTTCAGCTTATTCATTGGCTCTCATCCTCCGCGACTCTCGCCCTTCTGAATCAAATCAATACCTTGCTTTTGCCGCCCGTTGCGGCTACATCCCGGCATGGCAAGAAAAATTGACTCCCACTGAAATGCGTGCACGGTTTGGCGATTTGGACGCTTCTAGATTGAGTCGGTACTTGGATCCACCTTGTCTGAATCGTTTACTGGGGAGACATTACTTATCGTGCGAACGTTTGATGAAGCATCAGACGAGCCACTGTTGGAATCCACTTTGCGGTCGATGGGCGTACAAGGCCACATCATCTTCGCGTGCTGACCGTCATCGAAGAATAGTGCGTGAGGGAGACGAACTTATTACCAGCAGATCTGGGATCGACAGTTTTTCTAGCCACAATGATTTTTCTATTCTATCGTTGCTACCACCACCAACCAACGAATCTATTTATCAAAATCATGCAATGTCCCCCCTTGGGAAGATTAGGCAAGCACTGCAATATCAGTGCTATGACGTTGAATGTCGAACGAAGGTCTCTAGAATGAAAATGTGCAGTAGCTGTCGCCGAGGTAAGATATTCCGCATCAGCACTTGAATTACAGTTGTCTAGCTAACATTAATTTTCTTTTTGTTTTCCAGCTAAGTATTGCAGTAAGCTTTGTCAGGTTTATGATTGGAGATCAGGAAGACACAAGGCAGAATGCCCTTATCTTCAAACATGATCGAATGACAGTGATCATAAACATTGTATAAACTATTGTGCTCGAGACTTTGTGATCGGGACATGTCGTCTCCGCTTTGGTCTATCAATTAAATTATTAACTAAAAGAAGAAAGCCACCACATTAATCTGATTCTTTGCTCATTGCACCTAGTAAATCATTTTATTTGTGTGTATCGCATCCATTATCCATTAAAATTGCTCAGGTGCAAACGTAAAAGTTCTTCAATGATACAGATCGGAGACCTGGCTGGTGACAGATCCATTCACAATTTTGTGAACGAACTGTTCCGGAATTGGAGCCTCCCTAATCTCTCCTTTGTCATCTGGCCAACTCACTGAAGGTGGTGAATAATTTAAAGGTTTAGATGCAAGAAATAGAGCCATCAACGAAAACTTGGCACGAATGACTCACCGTTCATTTCACTACTTTTAGATGTTACAAAAGAGCTCTGACGAACTGCCTCATTTGTCAAGTGGACGACACATCCATCAGTCTTATCAATGCTAAAACTAGGGCATAAATTAGTTGCCTGCACTTGAACTGATTTGCAGTTGACAATTTCACAAGCTGAAATCGCTGTGTCAAATAACACACCACATTTAGTGCAGCTGTCGAGAATGACAGATTTGAGTTTGCCAATTATTTGGATTGTGACGCCATGGCAATTGTAGATGTAGACCTAAGTCGGGATGTAAGGCGATGAGTTGTTAAAGCGAAAGTGGTGGGCTAGTGATTGATTTGATTGCTTAACTCACCTGCTGTTTTGAGTCCGTCACTTCAACCTTACAGAGGCCTCCTTCGCAGTTCTCCTTGGTTTGATTCTCGATATTCCATTTAAAGCCCCTTTCCTGATACTCACATGTAGGAGGTCCCAAGGTCTTTTCTCCCGCTTTCACAGCGACTTTACTCGTCGGGGCAGCCGAAAATGAAGATTTCTGTTGAGGGACCTCCACATCCGGCTTTTTGTATTCCTTTCGCCAGGTTTGTTGGTCTTTGGTCACCTTCTTGAGACCAGTGGCAGCGGAAGAGCCATCTCCAGTTTGCTTATTTTTCAATTCATCGAATATTCCAGCTGAGCTACTTCCTCCTGCAGGTTTTTGTGAGGCCAAACCTGTTGATTTTGCTGTTTTTGCACTGAGTGCCTCTCCCACTATTGCCTCAGAGAAGTCTTTCCCACGTGGATTCCAAGCCAACCCACTGAGATGATGTTCTTTCAAATAAGAAGATAAGTCATTGACGAGAGCTTTCATGGCATCACAAAATTGAATGTGCACAGGTCCCTCGGCCCCATTCGTTTTGTACTCTTTGCGAATCTTGTTCGCCCAGAAATCGCTCGCTCCAACCGTGTCTTTGACAAAGTTTGCCGGGCTGGGAGGAGGCGAGATGACAACCCAGCTTACGCATGACAACATTTCCTTGACTGCTTTTATGTGCCAATCGAACTTTCGATCCAAACGCGCCGACTGAACTTTGGCGATGGCGTCTTGACAAGGTTTCAAATAGGGTTGAATGGCGGTGGCGACATCACCAGTGGGTCGTTTGTAGACCGTTCCGAGTTCAACGAGACCGCGCATTCCATCCCAGGCCTCGAAAGTGCTCGCACCAATGGCGTCCATTTCGGTCCCCAATGCTTTGCAGGACTCTGTGAAGGGGATGAGGGCGCGTGTTATGTGTTCGTCATAGGCAACGACACGGGGATGGAGCTCTTCTTCGATGACCGCCGCGGCTGTTTCCGCAGAGTTAGATGGTGCGTTGACCGATGGAGGGGTGATGCCCAGTTGGGCTTCGATGGCAGCGAGGCGGTTGATAACATCGTCAAGCACCCCGCCGAGAGGCTTCAGTTGGCTCGACATGGTTTTATCCGAGTGGCTGTTTGTGGTAAATTTAGGTATGGCATATATTGTGATGATTATTTATTTGTTGTCATTGTACTCTAGCGTGAAGTTGAAGCTTGTTGAGGTAGGAGGTGCTGAGAGACAGTCAAACAGCTTGGCGCTCAAAAGCTCGCTCATATTAAGGCCTAGAAAAAGGTCATTGTGGGGATTTAGAAGGGTAACGAGAATCCCCGCGGGACACCCCAAACGAGCTTCGCCCCCATGTATCGCCCTGTATCGACAACCAGATATGTTATCATCGTCTTCATCAAAACTTCCCAATAAACAAGTCAACATGGCTTCAGCGAACGAACTTCACGAAAAGATAAAAGAATATGCGTCCTTCATTTCGCAAACCCTTCAGCCGCAGCTTCAGACTGCCGTCGACGCACGAGATGCAACGGACGCCGACATATCAGAGTACACACAATTACGGAATAAACTTCAGTATCTAGAAAACGAAATTAAGTCTGATTTGTCTTCTTCATCTACGGGGGAAAGTACTCCATCTTCAGCGAAAAATTGCAAGCCTCTTGAGGCCTTGGTTGACATATCTCATGGAACTGTTTATTGTAGGGCAGTCATCCCCAATCCTCGCACAGTTTACGTAGACGTTGGCCTTGGGTTCATGGTTGAATTCACGCTGCAAGAAGCGATAGGTTTTATAGACAAGAAACTGAAATATTTGGATGAGGTTTCGAAACACAGAGCTTCTGTAGCAGAGGGGATAGCCAGAGATGTGGAGGATGCTTTGGAATTGTTAGAGGAACTAGGTGCCGAGATACCTGACAGAGATACAGCGTGAACATTGATGGCGAAGTTACTTTAACAATCAGAATGTAGAGCCCTGAGTGACGGGATCGTTGTCATCGAAATTATTAAATCCATCAGAATGTAGAGCCCTGAGTGATTCTATTAGTCTTTTTCTAGGCTCGGCATCGTTATCATCATTCGCAGAGGAAAGGTCTTCATTCAAACGAAAAGCACGATAATGATGGTTTGTTCCTGGCAGACAATGAATACCGCCTTTAAAACCGTCATCTACAGAATCAGAAACACCACCCAAACCTCCCATTTCCTTATCTGCAGTTCCAAACACCACTCTCCTAACGCGAGAATGAACCAAGGCCATTGCTTCGTAGGCGTTGGGTTCTTTTGTGAGAAACACGTCATAACTATCTCGGATGGGAGACAAATCATAAAAATAACTCATTGAGTAATCTCACACAGCAAATGGTGCAAAAACGCCATTATCTTACCCAGTACAAAGATACTGCCAAGCATATAGATGCTTGTTTAGTAAACCTGAAGGACTAAATCAACTGGTCTCGTCAATAAACGTTTTCCACTCACCTGGCCCCTTTTAAACTGTTCGGACCCCATACCGTGACCCATAGCATTTCCACGTTCTCTTCGACTCACACCTTGAATTGCGAGAATTGTAGATGTGCATAACGGGTTGGTTTCATCTGGAAAAGAAGACCATCGAATTGTGCCGATGTCAGCTGAACCCGTGGTTCGGGATTGCAGTTCACGTTCATCTGATGCCCGCGATACAATTGAGCCCCTTCCGGGATTCAACACAATAACTCCATATATGTTTTTGTATTTGAAGGTATTATTTCTCTTGTCTTGACAACACTTTGAAAGATAATCCTTCCATTGCTGCTGTCCAATGATTGCATCTTCAACTGCTGCCTCCATCCCCTTTACCATTGTCGCAGCTTCCTCCAGAGTCAGCGACAGCTCCTCTTCCTTGAATTGAGCGGTCTTCTTCTCAAAAAACAAGGTAGGCCATAAAGTTGAATTCCAATGTTGCAGCTCTTCTTTTGATTCAGCTGGTCTTCCGGGGAGAGACCATCGAACCAAACAATTAGTTGACAAGTCATACTTAGCAAGAATTGATTCGAGATTAAATATCTGAGCATGTGGATTGTGATTTTTAGTTGTTGGTAGCTCTGAGGCGCGATGGAGTAAATCATTGACAGCTTCGACCGAGCCAACTAAAATATCGAGGGACCAAGGTACGTTTATCTGTTTCGATTGATTACTGCTGTTCGTGTCGCCTTTGTTTGATCGTTTCCTTTTATTTTCCAAAGATGAAGTTGCGATAGAGACATTATTTACGGTTCGCGTATTGTCGTTATCATCTTTCTTCCCATTGAGCATGGTGGCCGTGTTTATTGTGTTATATTGACCCTGTTGTATTTCTGTTGTGCCGTCTTTCGTTTCGGGCCCAGTTTCTTTGGAATTTGCAGGTCTCCGCCGTATCCTTTTCAGGTGATCCGTGATTGGAAACTGCGGCGGTTCATTTTCTGTGCTCGTAACTAACTCTTTGGCATCGGATTTGACGTCATTAGATTGACCGGTGCTCCGAAGGGGCAAAATGGCGTTCAGCTCACGAGCTAGAGGACCGCAACATTTGGGGTCTACGTTGACCAAAATGTAGCAATCTATTCGCTCGGGTAGTCTTATATCATTTTTCGGTTGATGGATTTCTATGAACCAATCAGATCTCATTGCTAGTGATGCTCCTGTGGTGGTCAGAATTCTGCTGATTGAGTGATCGCGGTTTGATGGCGAATACCATACAATACCATAGAACCGCCGTCGAGGAGGAGGGGGAGCGGCCGTGAGCGGCGACCTGGGATCAACGTCTGATCAACGTTGACCTATGATGGATTACGATGTACGGTAGGTATGCTGAACAAAATTGGCGGGAACTTCATAGATACTCAATTCGCGGACGAACTGGTACTTTTTTGCTACAGTACACATTCCTATGTGTCGTCTATACCCGAATTTGTTGATAACACGGATACTCCTGTCACAAAAGTAGATAGATACCTATGAAATACAGTGTACGATGCCTATTACTGTCAAATAATACAAAGTACCTTCCGCGGTAGAGGGTGTTGGTATGGCACCATTATATTATTTTACCTCTAATGTAATGATCGGTCGCGGTTTATGGTACGATTACTGCTATGGTACCACCTACGATATCATCACCAGTAGGGTATCTATGCTATAGTATGTCCCACAAGCTAGTTAGGTATCGTACCATTTTATAATGAGAGTAGGTATGGTACCTAGTTTAGACTGTCTCATGGAGTACTACAAGAGGTACTATAAGAAGATCATTCCATCACCGCCCAGCGTGGCAACAGCTCACAAGAAAGAACAAAAGTACACTAGGTAGAGGCTAGGATCTGGTTGATTCGAGCGTCAACCATCTACCAACATTGCAACATCTTCCACCTTCCAATATTGCAGCATACAAGATGGCCGCCCTAAACCGTGCTACGAAGGCGAACTACGTCGTCCACGATCGAATCCAGGCAGAGACCACAGGTATGTTGTTAGAGTGTTTCCCTGGGTCGTCTTCTCATGTCAATGTTTTAGTATCTTCCAACTCTATGTATCGAAAACACTAGACCGGGAAGATCACACGTTTTGCGGGATTATGTTCCCGGTGAAGTGCAAGTCCATTCTACCTATCGACCATGTTATCATCAATAGTGTTGCTGTCCGTGGAGCACTTGGTCCTCTTACTGTTTGGTGAGTCCTCGACTCGATGTGTTTTGCATCCCATTTGGACTCCTTTCTTATTGTGGTGGCGGCTCTCACTTTGTGATTGATTCTTCCGTGGCCGCAGGGTTACCAAAAACGAAAGCCTCAATGGAGAAATCCCCATGACTAAGAAATCTTGGAGAAAGATCTATGAGAAGACACACAGGCCTTCCCGTGTTGGATACAAGGAACTCGATTTTTCGGATAGTCCAATCATCCTTAGACCCGGTCAAGTCAAGGGAATCTACATTCACTCAACTCGAAGGGGAGATGAAGCCATCGTGTATGATAATAAAGCAAAGCAAAAAACTCATGATGACAGCTTTATTACCATTCTTCCTGGACGAGCTCATGTTTCCGAGAAAGTCTTCGGGGCGATTCCAATTTGGGGTTGGTAAGTGTTCCCATAATTTTGCAACTCAGATGAAATACAAACTGAATCTTAACGAAATGCTTTGTCATCTTTTCTTTCCTTTTGAACGTTTTTAAACAGGGGGTCTGCTTGGAGAGACAACAGAGAGTTTGTCGGGCAGATCAACTACGGTGCTGTCTACAAGCTATGGAATCCGGCTGAGAGCCTATCCTTCGGTGAAAACTTCCGTAGTGCGGCAAGATGTCTTCTCATGTGCCAGCGCCGCAGTGAAAGTCCATTTGCCAAACTCCCTGATGAATGTGTCTACTATATTCTCAATATGTGTCGCTGGGACTGGGTGAACGACACCTCGGATGAAATGCGGAGAAGTCAAAAGCAAGCCAGGAGATTGGCCCGTCAGAGAATGGAAGAGGAAGCAGATCATGTCCTAAATGATGCTGCGGCAGAGGAGGGAGTTACTAGCGCTAACGACGATGTTGCAGATGGAGAGGATGAGGAAGAGGATGAGTTCATGGAAGAGGACAGTGAAGCCAGCGACGAAGATTCCGATGACAGTGAATCCGCTGCGTCTGAGGAGTACGCTTGGGGAGACCATGTCAGTGCAAGAGATGCTCTAATATTCAATGTTGAAGACAGTGAGGAATCTGAANAGGAATCTGAAGATGATGCCGAGTTTGATCGCGAAGAATGGAGGCATCAATCCCGATTTCAACACCGCGGGTCCCTTCTTGGACGCTCTTTCTTGCGTGCAAGAGCCCACATTTTTGATGTATTGAATAGGGGAGCGCAGCAGGATGGAAATCTATAGTTCACGGGCATGATTAGTTCGAGGGGGCAACATAATCGTCTTCCGCTCGCCCTCGAGCTATTCGTTTCGGGCAAAATTTATTTCTTGCACAGCAATGGGGAATGTAAAATTGTGACTAGTTATCAGAAGAAAATCAACTATATGAGGAAAATAAAGTAGCACATCTATTATCAACTATGTGGAGATCGCAACCATCACTTATTACCTTCCTCATGTTCACTCGAATGTCTCCCAATCATCACTGTGGTAATACTCGGCAAGCAATCTATAAATATAGCTCGGCTGGAACCCTCCGATATTAGTGATGTACAAATCGATCAACTGGGGCGGAATATAATCATGTACAGGGTTAACCAATTCAACCTCCGACAAGACAGGGTCGCCCATCAAGCTGTAGTCAATTACCGATGAAGGGCTAATGAGATCATTGAGAGTATCTTGTCCCTCATGAGGATACATGGGACAAAGTTTGAACATTCCTGCCACAGTCACTACAGGCACCGAGTTGTGTTTCGCTGCAAGTGCCACCATGTTTGAGCCACTTGGGGCAATGAGTCCACCATTAGCCTAAGTGACACGTCGTGACAATCAAATCGTAAGGAGTCTCTGTTTTAACAGAACGCATCAAGATGAAATCACTTACAAGTACAGCGTGAGCAGGCAATAGGACCTTATTCACCCTTGCCATTATCGCGAAGGTAGCTGCATCATGAATTACTGTCGTATCAATCCCAGCTTCCGCCAGTGACTTAGCCATCGAGTGTCCTCCAAAGTGTGGAGCCCCTTCGCAGACAATCACTTGAAACTTTCGTTTCTTTGCTGCAGCAGCTTTGAGAAACTAACATTAATGAATAAAGTGGAAACGTTTCAGGTGGTCGCAGAGAGAGAGGGACAGAAAGGTCACGGGAAACATTTCTCACCAACTCAACAGTTTTCGAGAGTGCGTATGTGAGAATAATCTCTCCTGCATGAATATGTTGCGTGGCTTGCTCATTAATGTTCTTGTGCAAGTCCTCTAGTTCACTCATCATTTCTTGTATAGCCTCCATGACACTCTGACGCAAGTCATCTCGTCGCGAATAAAAATGTGGAGGGTAGATTGCGCCGCTAGCATCCCAACCATCTATAGACGATGTCGCGTTGGCGCCAGATTCAGATCCCATGGAGTCAGAGCGCAGACGATCGCTGTAGTCACCAGATGGTTGACGAAAATGTTTCATGGTTACGTGCTGAGGGTGCGCCCATAGCATGGACGCCAAAGACAACTCCTTGCCAGCAGATACCCGTAATTTTGAAGATACGTGCTCTGTCAACTCATCGATCTTTTCCATATCATCCACTCCACTGGAATGAGGTACAGAAACACGATCTGCTTCATCGCGAACCGCATACATAATACGCCGCACAACACATCCAAGAGCCGGCTCTCGGTATCCCCCCGCAGCATGCAACTCATTCCCCAGACCACGAAGAAGCGTCAAGAGCTGCGCAGCCGTCTTCCACCGCGTAGGACCGATGATGGCACGCAATAACTCCACGGTTCGAGTGGTAACGAGCCTTCTATCTCGTCCGTATTGGTAACGCGACGAGGTGCTGCTGCCCTGCGCTCCACTGGCGATACTACTGCCTTCGCGAGATGACGAAAAGCGCCCGAGCCGCAATTCAATTTCAAAGTTGTCCAACAGAGCGAATTGTTTAGGGTGATTGGATTGAAGCCACCGGCGTACATTTTTGGGGTCGTCCAAGTTTGCCGGTGCGTTATCGGACGTCATTGTCATCACGGGGCTTTTTCAATTATCGTGGGGGCAAGCTCGGCGTGGTGACGCTCTGCGTGACGACCAATCACCAAGAAATGCGGACGACAAGTACGAGAGGCGGACGGCGGACAGGCGGCATCGAGCTTCATGCAGATTTCGATGCAATATATATATTATGGTCACGTTGTATGGTGTGCGCAGAAGCACAGTACTGTACCGGTGGTAGAGGTACAATCTTGTATGTTAATGTACAATACAATACCATACACTGTATAGTACAATGTATGATGTACACACAAAAGATTCGAGATTCTGTCATTATATTTTATGGTAGGCGAGTAGGTAAAACCCGAACCCAAAAATCCAAATGAATCTATCACGGAAGATATTTTTCCAATACTTATTATGGTATGGCAAATAATATTATACAGATGGTACCATAGTCATTACCAAACCATATCACGAAACAGCCAAGATCCAAACCAAGCCATTTCGATTATTCGTATTTTACGTCGATCGGGCACAACGCTTAAACACAACTCGCGATCAAGTTATTCATCACATTATTCCTCCGAATCAAGCCAGTACTAGTATGCCGCCAAACGCCAGCGCCCCAGGTATGTGATCAGGATCGTCTCTGTGTTTGCAGCGCTTCCAATTTTGATGCTTTGTGTGATATACTCATACCTTTAATCATCTTTCAGATGGCGAAACGAGAACATCCCGTGTGGTAGGATCGATCGACTTCATCCGTCCGAAGTTGCCAAGCTCTTCAACCAATGGCGAGGACACGGACGAGTCAAAACTCCTTACCACCGTAACCGGAGTACGGTGTTCTATGCCATACACGATTAAATGTTCCACTGCATCGTTCACAAGCCCAGACTACGCTCATGTGCGAATTGAACAAATTGCATCGGCAATATTTGAAGAGACTGAATCCAAACTATCCAACTTTAATCCTCAATCAGAGGTGAACATTGTAAATTCAATGGGGATCGAGGATGTACATACCATGTCCAACGCTCTGAAGGATGTTGTACTCTGCAGTAAAGAGTTGGTCAAGTTCACTCGGGGAGCATTTGATCCGTGTGTAGCGCCTTTGCTGAAGCACTATGAAACAATGGCTGAGCGATCTTCTCATGTGGTGCATAATGGTGATCGTACAGGTGATGCTCTGTCTGCCATCACTGAAATGCCCGAAAACAAGGAGGATGTTGCTGATCAAGTGGATATTGAGACAATCCGTCGTCAGCGACATGTTGTGGATTTTTGGCGCTCTCTCGTCAGCGCTGGCTTTGCCGGTGATCCCTCGGATGCACGAGTTTCGCGTACAGTTCGACGACTACTTGAGATTAGTCAATGGCACTCAGCCTTTAGTGTTGTCGCGAATGGTATAAATGATGAGCATCGTGATATTAATGATGGGGACATGCCTACTTACACAATTAGAAAGAAGGATCATGATGCTCTTCTGGATCTCAGTGGGATTGCCAAAGGTTGGACAGTGGACAAGATTGCAGAAGCATTGCCATGTCCATGCTGGGTAGAGTGGGGAGGAGATATTAAGGTACGAGGAAAGCATCCATCAGGTAGGCCTTGGACTGTGGCTGTACCTGAGCCACCGAAACTTTCAGAGATGAGAATGAGAGTCGCCAGGGCCAAGAAGGCTGGACAACGCGGTCCTGTGTATACTTTGGCTGATGAACATATAAGAGATGAGGAGCATGATGCGGGTAGAGGGAAGGAAAAGGAATATTTGGCAATTCTTGAACTACGAGATGGCGAGGCTGTTGCTACTTCTGGTGACTACGAGAGTAAGTCTCACTGATTTCATGTTTTGGAATGCTGGCATGGTTTCAAGTCGCGTCCTCTGCTCATTATTAAAATGCACAATATCATTGTTTCTTTCTTATATATGCATTGTGCCGAAAACACGAAGAGGTGATTGAACGCAACGGCAAGCTCTACTCGCACGTCGTCAACCCACAACTTGGTCGCCTACTGGAGCTAAATCAAACATCACTTGCCCAAGCTGTTGTAGTTACTAAATCGTGCATGGTGAGCGATGCTCTTGCAACAGCAGTTATTAGCAAAGGAGATCCATCTCAGGCCAGGGCAATGTTGGATCAATTTAGAACAGGATATAAGACACCGGTGAGAGATTATCTACTCTATGCTCGACAAGGTCCTCGAATCATTCGTCTGTCCATTCCTGGCATTGAGAGCAAGTCCGATCGTGAACGTCGTCTCCAGAGACATCAACCAGCAACTGTGATTGTAGTTGGGGGTGGTCTTGCCGGAATGTCGGCAGCCATTGAGGCAGCGGATGCTAGAGCTAAGGTAATTCTTCTTGAAAAAGAGCCTGAGACCGGTGGAAACTCCGCGAAAGCTACTTCTGGGATCAATGGGTGGGGAACTGATACTCAGGCCGAACAAGGTATAGCGGACGAAGAAAGGTTATTTGAACGTGATACCTTTCGCTCGGGTTTGGGTGGACGCACTGACCACTCTCTTGTTCGGACTTTATCGACGAAATCAAGCGACGCTATCCACTGGCTCAAGTATCGTCACGGCATCCCTCTGACAGTGCTTTCACAACTCGGTGGCCATAGTGCGAAGAGAACTCATCGAGCCCCTGCTGTCAATGGGCGCCCTGTCCCAATTGGGTGGAAGATCACATCCACTCTAAGAGACACAATACGCAATGAATACGAAGGAAAGATCGAGATTCGATGCGGAATGAATGTAACAAAACTCCTTCACTATATTGACGCCGATGGAGTAAAGACAGTGACAGGTGTTGAAGTTAATGGCACTGAAACAATAGAGGGAGATGCAGTTGTCTTAGCAACGGGTGGCTTCGGGTGTTGCCAAAGCACCGATGGTCTGATGTCTCGATTCCGTCCGGATGTGAGTATTGACTCTTCTCTTTTCTATTTCACGTTCGGAAGTTTTACTGATCAACTGTTTTATGCTGCAGCTCATCGGGACCCCAACAACCAATGGACAATTTGCACAGGGAGATGGTGTTCTTCTTGGTGAGGAAGTGGGTGCTCAGCTTGTTGATATGGACAAGGTGCAGTTGCATCCAACAGGCTTCCTCGACCCTAATGACCCATCAAACCCTACAAAGTTCTTGGCGCCAGAAGCTATACGTGGGAGTGGAGGAGTCCTGGTCAATAGCGAAGGAAAGAGATTCGTCAATGAACTAGATTTGAGATCTAAAGTTACAGCAGGAATTCAAAAATATTGCTCACGATTCAAGTCTGATGGATATGAGGGTCCACCATTCGCCTATTGCATTTTAAGTCAGGAGGCACAAGAGATTTTTGGCAAGGCAGTATTGTCATTCTACAAGGATAAGCTGGGTCTCTTTGAGGATTGTGAAGACATGAACTCAGTGGCTGAACTTATTGGTTGCAAGAAAGATGTGCTTATTGAGACTCTGCAGGAATACGAGGAATCAGCAAAGCTTGGCACTTGCAAATTAACGGGGAAAGATGTGTTCCCTTCACCTCTGACGCCGAAATCTAGATCATTGGTCGTTGCAAGAGTCACACCTTCCATTCATTACACAATGGGAGGGCTGAACATCAATTCTGCGGGTGAGGTACAAGAAAAGATTGAGTCTGTCATGGGGTCTCATCGTCATATCCGAGGTCTTTTTGCTGCTGGGGAAGTGACTGGCGGTGTGCATGGAGGCAATCGACTTGCTGGCAATAGCTTGTTGGAATGTGTTGTTTTTGGTCGTATCGCAGGCGAACGTGCAGCAACGGTCAAGCACGCAGAGAAGGAAATGTTTCCTCATGCAAAACATCATGCGCAAGAGATTGAGAGCAATTTCATTCCTGTATTGCTTCGGGAGGTGAGGAACACTGACAAAAAGTACGGTATGAACACCCGTGAGATTAGATTTAATATGCATGGTGCCTTTCAGCATTCTGTGAGTACTTGACTCCAGGAGCAGACAACCCAATTAATCTATGTTGTTCTATTTTCTCATGTTTCTCCTATATTCATTTAACTCTTTTTTCGTTTCAAGGGTTTGGATGTTGGTCAGTTCATTGCGCTCCGTGGTCAACTTGACGGGGAAACACTGATGGGGTATTTCTCCCCTATCACTCGCCCTTCAGATGAAGGTGTCATTAGTATTCTAGCCCGTTCTGATGCAAAGGGCGGTCCTATTGCTCAATTGTTAGAGATAGCTCGACCGGGATCAACGTTTTACATGTGTGCCATGGGTGGGCTTCGTCTCAAGTTTGAGAAAGAGCGTATTACTTACAACAATAGAGAGGTCAAGCGAATCGGACTACTAGCTGGAGGGACAGGAATAGCGCCAATGATTCAAATCATTCGTGAATATGGACACTATGTCAAATCTCATCCTTGCACCGAACAGCTCCCACCTTTTCAGCTCAACCTCATTTATGCAGCTGAAGAGATGCACGATCTGGCTTACATGCAGATATTAGATACGGTCCAAAACCACATTCCAAACCACTTCAGGTATTATGTTAAGCTCAATAGGCCCCCTCTTGGGTGGTCAGAAGGTGTTGGATTTGTGGAGCGCCAGGATATAATCAGATATCTCGTTCACCCTTCAAAAGAAGACAACCCATTGGTTGTAATTTGTGGGCCTCCGGTCTTTGAAGCTGCTATGAAGAAAAACCTGTTGCGGCTAGGATTTGATCATAGTGAGTACTACTCTTACTCAGAAGGAGACAATGTTGCAGCACACCTTTAGTTAAAAAAATGGAGTTTCATTGGAAATAGTGAGATGATGTTGTACAAAACAAACATACTGGAATATTGGTTGCCTACCCACTTGAATCATGGAAGTCTAGGCGACTTCGATTTAAATTTGTTGAGGGGAAATGATAAGTTTCCTGCCGAAAATTGCATAAATTAGCTTATTGCACCGCCTCACAAAGAAATTGGTATTTTCATACTGGAATGTGTGATGATGCCATAATTGCACTTTTCAATCTCGGCTGTTAATCTTTGGCCGGAGGTAACACAAGCATGCAATTGTTGAAAAAGTAGAGAAATAAAAATTCAGCAGCCCCTGCAACTTTTTGCAGCTTGTTTGCTTATTATTACCCAGTCAGCTTTGTTCTGCAATTAGGGCATGAGACTATTTAAGGGCGTTCAACCTAAAATGTAACCTACTGATTTGCGCGGGAACTGAAAAACG
>JALLPD010000151.1:0-20303 GCA_036940065.1 Cyclotella cf. meneghiniana
GCATTGGCATTGGCATTGGCATTGGCATTGGCATTGGCATTGGCATTGGCATTGGTAGCAGCATTGGCAGCAGCATTGGCAGTGGCAGTGACAGCAGCATAAGTAGCAGAGGCAAAAGTGGTGGTGGTGACAGAAAAAACTGCAGGTGCTGCTGCAGCAGCAGTACAGCCGGAAGTAGGGATGGTGTCCATCAGTACTGGCAGCAGCAAACGTTGTGGCATCATTGACAGCAGTAGGAGCAGTAAGATTAGCAGAGACAAAAGTGGTGGCAGAAAGAGTGGCAGCAGAAAAAGTGGTATTGACAAAAGTAGCAGCAACAAAACTGGTGGCATGAAAACTGGTGGCAGTGGCAGTGGCTGGCAATAGTGATGCAGCTGGTAGGACCACAGTTTTTTAATAAATAAAATCAGAATTGAGAAATTTGTAATTTTAGGTCAATTTTAACTTTAAATTGTACATCACTGCCTGTAAGATGATTTAGATAAAGTGATATAGTTTTATCAACTTTGTCAAAAGTATGTCTTAGTGAGAAACTTTTAGATTTTTATTATGTACAATGCTAGACCTTTCTCATCCAAAGATTTTTTGACTGTTTTCCCCCTTAAGATGACTTATATCTTTGGTAAAATTCGTCTTAGAATTTTTATCACATAGAAAGCTAGACCTTTCTTGTCCAATGTTATCAGTTTGCATTTTTGCACCAAGACAACTTACACCATTACAGGTAAGATACGGGTAGTATCCTGGTAGCACAAATTCTGAATATTGTCTGAGTAACAACATTGCTTAGAAACAAATGATGACATGATTGTTTTATTGCATCTATAGACAAGAAGTGTTGGAAAATACACAAATGTATTGCTAATAATACTTACACTGCAAAAGTAATAACATATGGTATCATGACTTTCCCTGATACTTTCCAAACACATTTTGTGTAACTATACTTACAATAAAGTAGACAATATTGCTTGTACTGAGAAGTAGTTTGGGCCTCTCAGACATAGAAGCACCACATCTGCACTACGTGATCCCACCTCTATCAAGATTTGTGCAAAGTTTGTCTCCTTTGAGACCAAACCTCCACAAAGCTCATACAAGGTCCTTTCCCAAGTTACAAGTTTTTGAGCAGCCCTTTCAAGAATGTCTTCCAAAAAGTTGACTCCAGTGGGGCTTAAACACCAAGAGTGTGAGCACAGAAGGGGTGGTGAGAAAGCTCCCATCCGCTATGTACTGGAGTGAGATCCTGTGCAAGACGCTATTGATCTGAAACCTGAGTCCCTCAAGTGCACCTTTGAAAATAGATCCTGAGTAATAGTTTGGTCTGGACATGATACCAACAAGCAGTTTGTACTGCACATCAACAAGGTGTGTAGTACAGCCAATAAGATGGGGTTGTCCCAAGCCCTCAATGATGCTGAAAAGGCACATGACTCAAAAAAGGCAAATGAAAGGCCGTTCTCTCTAAACTTGTCAGTGACCTCCTAAGTACTGCCAAAACAGAGCAAATGACTGTGGAGTCACTCTTTTTGAAGGCTGAGGTAGGCAACACAGTGGACCAAGCAGTTTTTTAACTGTACATGAACCTTCTCAAAGAAGAGGTGCATCAGCACTGGGATGTCATTGTTAAGGAGCAGACAGAGTCATCGCCGTACACCAACATCTTTGGAGTTGAACACAAGAAGTAACCAGGCAAGAGGATCAAAAGTCATTTCAAAAATTCCAGCTTCTGTACCTGCAGTCATGTTTAACACATGACACAGGGGAAACTTTGAGATTCTATGTCTCAAACTACCTCAAAAAGACCACCAAGGTGGGTATTTGTCAGTTTGTGCAGCATGTGTTGCAGCTGAACAACTCCATCAAGGGTCTCCTGTGTTTGTTCTACAGCCCCAGGGTGAGTTTGCATACTCAAAAGTCTAATCCTCCATGAATGTGGAGCTTGTGTGCAACATTCTATGCATGTGTCAATTGTAGTGGCAGGATCAGTACCACTTACTTGAGAAATGTTATCTGGACGGCGTTAAGCCCTCTTGTTGATTCTCGAGTGCATAGACATTGCACACCCAGTGGATAAGAAGCATGCGGCTGCAAAGCCTGCAAAGTCTGAAGAAACTGAACAGCCCTTCAAGAAGTTCTTGTAAGGTGCACAAATTCCCAGAAAGTCCAAACATGTGTGCACAGAACACTCATGTGTTGAAAAAATTGCAATCTATGCAAGAAACATGGGGCACACATATCATGCATAACACTGTGGAATGTCATTGCTACAAGAAGGCCAGAATTGCTACAAAGGGTACTGTTGGCCAGAATGGAAGAAAGTCCAGCAGACCCCAGAATTTGAAGAAGTCCTATGCACAAGTTCTAGTCCATATGGAAAAACTTGAGAAGTCTCTCAAGAGAGCCAGCAAGAGAGGAACAAGAAACGTTGCCGTTGCAAGGAAAATGACAGCAATTCTGACTCTTCTTGAAGTCTTGGGTCTGATAGTACTGGGGAATCTATAGCAAATTGTAAAAAAGTTAAATTTAATCCTGAATTGATAAACTACACCACCACTGGTCCAATGAATACTACCGATTTCTTGAATTCTAGATTAAATTCAAAATTAAATTTGACAATAAATTGACATACCTTGACAATATTTCTTTAAAAAATCTTAAGAAAAATTGATTTTTTAAAAAAAAATCTGACAGGGAAACCAACTCAGATTTGGATGTCTCAGTAAAATGGGACACAACTGAACCACATATACCAATGACAAAAATGTACTCAGTAACAGCAGTACTTGCTGTGGAAAAACAGGAAACTGGAAATCAGTCCTCAATATAACTCAAACACTTGGCCAGGAGTCACAAAAACAACTTTTGAAAGTCGGATTGGACACAGGGTCTGATGGTGACTTCATGTTCCATAAAAAGGATCCAATAAGAATTTTCCCACTTGAATAGGCTTGTGCCAAAGTCTTGGCATACATCAATGGGTGCTTCCACACCAAAGGAAGAAGCCAAGTAACATTAAATTTGTTGAATACTCAAACAGAAAGGAATACACAGCAAACAATGATGCTGTTGCATATGACGAAAAAATGATTAAGCCAGCATTTGACCTCATCTCAGGTGTTAAAACACTAAGAGAGCTTGGAATTGTTCTGGATTCTCAAACAAAGGATAAATTACCATTGATGAGATTGTTTTGTTAATGAGAGACATCAACAGTCTGTCCACCATTTCTAAGATAGAGAAAGCTTGGTCAGTTAATCAAATCATGATTCATGAACTGTGAAGCACTGAGGAAGCCACTCAACTTGCCATTTGCATCTTAGATGCTAAGTATGAAAAAGCAAACCTCCAGTCAGTTTTTGACACCAATGGTCCTTACCTCAGTCTACTAGATCAAAACAAGTTGTTATATCACCTCAACAAGTATGATATGCTGGATGGCTGGAATACTGAGTCTGTCTTCTTTGAACTAAATGAAGGTGTCAAACCCCACCATGGCAGAGCTTACCCAGTCCCTCAAGCACATAAAGAAACTCTCAAAAAGGAGTTGAACAGACTATGTGAACTGAGCATACTAGAATGGCAGCTCACATCTGAATGAGAATCTCCCTCATTGATAGTACCAAAAAGTCCAAACTGTATATTTTCTCAGTGATTTTAGGGAAGTAAATACATGAATTGTAAAGAAACCATTTCTATTACCTAAAATCAGTACAGTTTTGCAAGAGTAAGAAGGTTTTACTTTTGCAACATCCCTTGATTTAAACATGGGCTATTACACCATTAGATTGGATTCAGATGCATCCAAAATCTGCACCATTATTTTTCCATGGGGTTAATATTCATATCAGGTTACTTATGGGTATTGCTGGTTCTCTCATATTTTTCAAGCAAAAGTGGGAACTATTGGCAACCCTTGAGTTTGTAAGAGCTTACATTTATGATTTACTATGCATCACTAAGGGGACCCCAGAAGATCACCTGGCTAAATTAGAATCAGTTCTTTCCAGCCTGCAAGATGCAAATTTGAAACTAAGTGCTTGCAAATCAAACCTCTGTTTAACAGAAACAGATTATTTTTGGTACATCCACTCATGAGATGGAATAAAACCAGAACCCAAGAGTGAAATGCTTGCCCCACTCACAAGCCTTGTTGGTGAGTGTGGTCACACTTAACAATTCAAATGATGAAAGATTGGAAAGACACCTTGGCACTGGAATGGGGTACATCAAAAAGCTTTCATGATGTGAAGGCCACTATCCCTAATTGATGTTTTCTTGGCTTACCCTGATTATTCAAAAAGGTTTGAGATCTATACTGATGGTTCACAGAGACAACTTGGAGCAGTCATTACTCAGAACAAAAGGCCAATTGCTTTCCCCAGCAGAAAACTTTCTCTTTGTCATCAAAAATACAGTGTAATTGAAATCAAACTCCTGGCCATAGTGGAAACACTAAAAGAATTCAAAGGAATGTTGTGTTGTCAGCAATTTGTTGTGTATACAGACCACAAGAATCTGATGCAGGATGCTCTAGGATTGACCTTTGACAGGGTGTGTTGTTGGAGATTACTTCTAAAAGAATATGGTCCTGAAATTGTGTATAGCAAAGGAATCTACAACACAGTTGTGGATGCAATTTCACACCTTGATGAAAGGCCAATTCAGGATTACAAGGAAAACTGAATGACTTTCACAAAACGTCGGTGCTTTTACATCAGGCATATCATAGAAAACACATAAACATCAACTCACAAAGAACTCATGACCTTTGTGTTTGCAAAATGCAGTGAAGAGACTACAATCTATCCCCTCACAGTCTGGGAGATTGCAGAAATTCGGACCAAGGATAAGACACTTGATAAACTAAACTCAATTGAGAAGCACAAACCTCAGCTTATGGAAGATATTCAGGTCCTCTTTACTTGCCATCCCACTACAACTACAACAGTATGCAGTAGAATGGTATCACCATTACTTACAACACCCAGGGACAACACATCTCGAGAGACTATTTGTGCTACAATGTATTGGAAAGGCTTGCACCATTGTCTGTGCCTACATCAAAAAGTGTCATAAATGCCAAGTCAACAAGAGATACCAGCAACAGTATGGTAAATTAACTACAAAGCTAGTAGTTTCAATACCCTGGGAGGCTCTCTGTGTGGACCCAATTGGACCATACGCTCTCAAGGCAAGGACAGCACTGAAATTGATTTTATGTGTATCACAATGATAGATTCAGCTACAAGTTGGTTTGAAATTGTGGAACTACCGGTAACTGAATTAAATTCAGCTATTCCTACAGGTAAAAAGGGCTGTAAGGGTTCTAACACACATAATACCTAAAGTAAGCTTATTTTGATAAATCATCAGCACAAGATAGCTCTTTGGGAAAAAAGTTCTGGTTTGGTCATTACCCATGTTGTCAAAAGATTTCTATGACAAGGAAATGAGTTCAAGCTCAATTTCAAAATCCTGTGCAAATCATACAGTATCAAGCATAACTCAATCAGCACCAAGAACCCTCAAGCAAATACAATACCGGAGCATTTGCATCAAGTAATTGTGACAATGCTCCACACCACTGAGTTAGACAAAGCCAACACAGTGGTTCTCAGTGACATATCAGACTTCCTAATGGATGTCGAATGGGCTGTTTGTTCAATAGATGATAGAGTACTTAAAGCCTCTCCAGGTGCAGCCATATTTGGTAGGGACATGCCATTTGACATTCCCTTCCTTGCTGACTGGAACAAAATAGGAGATTATAGGTAATGCCAAACTGATCACAGCAGTCAACATGAAAAAAGTCTTGCATGGATTGAAATTACAAGATTGGTGAAAACGTAAACTTCATAAAGAAGGTATACTCTGCAAATCAGAAATCAAATACCATCATGATCCTTGGACTTTATCTACAGTCCATATAAATGGGACACTCAGGAGAGAACACGGAACAAAATCAGAAAAAATAAACATCACGAAATAACACCATATTTTGAAGATATTGGAACGTAACAATTAAATATCATGTCACAAACTTTTACTCCTCTCTCCATCAACACTTATGCTTCAACACCACTTCACAGTCACTACAAAGCTGTAAAGTCTTATTACAATAGACACAATCAATTATGTCCAAACAAGTATCTTCCTTTCCAAAAGGCTTACCCTTTTCCTTTCTCCGAGAGGTTTTTACAAATCACTGGATTCTCCATTCATGGGGTCAGTGACATTGGCCAATTATCTATTCTACAGTAGCATTCTAAGGTAGCCTTTACGATACCTTTAATTTTTCAGGAGATGTGGAACATCTCCCAATAATAGAAAGACATTGCAAAATAGAAAGACTTGATGATCTCACACCTTGAAGGTGAAAAAAGATCCAGAACCAAAATGGATTCTGACACACCTGCCGAAGATTCATACCAAGTCAGTTAGAAACCTAAACAGCATCTCACTTAATCATCAGTATGAACATACCAAAACTGTGTAGAATTCTACACAGTTTCGTTTTGCCAAAAGAAGCATCTCTACTTAATTGTGACATCATGGTACATCATTTTTACTCGTAAATTAACTCTAAAAAAATCATCTGTCAATATTACTCCACTTTTGACTACTTTCTAGTCTTCTAGTTTCAAAAACTTTTTGGCTTAGGTCACAGCTTAGGTCGGTCGTGCAAAGTCAGGCGGGGCTTTTTCCCAATTGGAAGTAGTTTTGAAGGTGGAGAAAGATACAAATCATCTTCTGTGCTGCAAGGAATTTTACATGTGGGCTGATCAACAATACACCACAACAGTCACGGGTATCTGTCCAAAAGGGTTCATGAGCTGCAAGTTTGTTCAACATGTCTTCTACCATTCTTGGCTTCAACCTAAAAGATCGCTCGAACTGCCTGTCATCAAAACTGGGTACAAGGTCAAATCAATCACGAAAAATGCATTGTCTTGCACAGGCTCTATCGTACTTAATCTTCTTCCTTTTCTTCATCGGAGAGGCTGTAGGACTATTGTCCCGCTTCTTGTTGTCGTGAATGTCCTAGAGGCTGTACTAGTCAATCACCATATCTGTAACCTCCTGAATTATATTTGATGGTTGAATGCACATAAAAGCAGCATCACCCTGTGTCATAAGTACAGCACCATCATTAATGAATACACACGTATTGTTGAAGGCAGTGAGGATTGACTGGAAGCTGAATGCGGGAGACTTCTTGGTAGACTTCATGGTGATGATATTGCCTGCACGCATAGAGACCATGTTTGGCAAAAAGGGGACATCAGTTAAAATAGCAACCATAACAAATTGAAGACCGCAAAATGGCAGCTGTCACTGCAGATTTCACATGAGTTGCTATAATTTTAGCCACCGTGATGTCGGACTATAACCGACATTTTATAGCAATCACATTAATGGAAATCGTGGCTGAAAATAGTATTAGATTCCAATTTTTTTTGTAGTGGATGCCTGGTATAATTCATTTTTTCCGCCCAATTGCCCAAAAAAACAGGACCAAATTTCAAATTTGGTTGTGATGTGGTCACGATTTAGCAAGACCTTGCTTAAGGTAATAATGCCATAATTGTTTTTCGACCAAATTTGGTCAGATAAGTTAGAACATTCTCAACAACGGGAATTCGTATATTTTGGCAACACATGCGCCCCGTTTGGAAGATATAAAAAATGGTTTTTTGATCATGTAGGAGTCAAAAACCATGTGGTCAAAAAACGCGTGTCCGGACAGGGCGACTTTTGACCAAATCGATTATCTACTCCTACTTGACCAAAAAACAAAAAAAATTTGATATCCCCCGAACCGGGCTGCATGAATTGCCAAAATAATGTTCGAATTCCCGTTGTTTAGGTGATCCACGTATCGCGCCATAATTCTTTTTGACCAAAGTTTAGACAAAAAACGCTTGATTCGGAGTTTGGTTCGGATTTGGTTCGGATTTAGCCAAACCAAATATCTGTTTTTTTGGGCGTTTGGGCGGAAAAATGAATTTCGGCAGACAACCAGTTATTATCATTTTTTGTTAGACCTTTTAACCTCATATCATTTACTTGTGGTAAATTTTGCTAGTTCTGCGTGTAGCGCCCAAATAAGAAAACATCATGTTTTGATCATTTTGGTTCGTTTGAACGAATTCTCGGCTGCTTACTCTTAATCAGTTTCACGTAGGAATCAATAGGATGCATTATTTTTTTTAATTGAAAATTGTCCTTAAAGTTGATATCGGGTCATGCGTGTTCTCGCTCCGGCCGCCCCCAGAGAAGCGAGCCCACGATTGAACAGAGGTAATGCCTGTTTGAGCGATGACTGCATGACAGGCATGGCCAGCACGGATTGCCCTCCGAATAATTCTTTTGTCTTTGCTTCTAAAAATGACGTCCGCTGATGACTTGAATGACACTCTAAATGTACTTAATCGCATCGATAGAGCCTACGAATGCATCGGCTGTCTCGCACATGGCGGCTTTGGCAGCGTCTTCTTGGCCAAGACCAGACGAAAGGGTCGACGCGTTGCATTGAAGGTTATGGTAGGTCTATCAATGCGATTTGTTCGATTTCCATGCCACCTTTCTTGAGCTTCCTTCTCCTCCCGCCTATGCGTTTCGTAACATGAATCATGGCAGCCTATGGACACAAGAGACGACGAGGAATACAAAACGTTTATCCGTGAAGTTGACGCCGTCGTGAAACTCAACGCGACTCACGAGAACGGAAGATTAAAAGACGATAGGGATCAGTCGATTATATTCTTTCAGGACTGGTATATCAGTAACACATTCGTTTGCATATGCATGGAATATGCAGACGGTGGAACATTGGCGCAGGAAATTAAGCGAAAAGCTTCGCGTTCTCCGGTGGAGCCGTACGCCGAGAGGAGAATTGCTTGGTACGCGTTACAGGTGAGGAGACAGTTGAAGTCAATCTGTTTTTGATACACAAACGCTCGCGATTTAGTTCACACGTTGACTTTGAATTATTTCCACTAAAAACCAGCTGGCCGACGCATTGTCATTTGCCCACGAACGAGGCGTAGCGCATCACGATGTTAAGGCGGGCAATATCCTAATCGATGCATCGAAAGGGGGGAAGCTGTTGCTCGCAGATTTTGGCACATCTGTAAAACCTGGAGAAGAAAGTGTCGGTTTTACAAAAAGCTATGCACCTCCAGAACTCCTGGCTTCCCATGAGTTAGACGACTTTTCAAATCTAAGGCACGATAAAACCGATGCTTTTGCGTTAGGCTGTGTTTTGTATGAGTTGTTGATTTGTGATACTTTGGAAAATATCTCTAATAACGAGACTCTTGCTCAGTTCATCGATCGAGCAGGAGTAGAGGCTGCAATGGGGCTACCACACATGCGATTGCCTTGGCTCTCTCCACATAATCAACAAAGCACTGTCGTGGGGTACTCCGATTGGACAAAGCAGCTCGTCATGAGCCTGCTTCGTCCAGCTGTCAAGGATCGATTGCTTCCAAGTCAAGTACGAGAGCCATTGCGATCTCAGAAGTCGCCCCTTGTCCTCGACTATGTTATCGCTGCCAAAGTTGCGATGCCAGGTGCTCCGCTCACTATCGACAACATACAGCTTGGGATGCTCGTGCAAAGAGGGTGTCATTGGGATGACGGAAATGCTGATGGTGGGATTGGGAGCATTGGAGTTATCACTAAGCTTGATACAGATGCGACTTATACGTGGGCAACTTTTCCATCATCTTTTCCAACATCTGTTGAACCCATCTGTTGTCGCATTGGTTCGTCCGGCAAGTTTGAATTGCAAGTGGCTCCAGCAGTTCTTGATTATGTTACAGCATCAAGGAGTTATAGACAGAATGGTATTGTGGTAACACGAGAAAAGAAACGCCCTGGGCAACTGATGAATTTAAATTGTATGATCGTAGGTATTAATGAATCGCAGAACATTCTGTTTGCCGCTCCGTTGGAGAAGAAAATGATCCCACCACAGCCCGCCCCTATTATTTGGCGCACTGATAGAACAGCTTTTGCGTCTCCTATAGACTATTGTGACCACCCATCTTCATGGAATCTCAGACTTGGCCCTTTCGCGGAGAATCTGCAGCAGGAAGAGTCCGATCTTGTTCTCGGTCTGTTTCATGGTGGAAGCACATCTGATGTCGACAAGTTATCCAAAAATGACTATCCTGTAGAAAAGATCCAGCGTGTACAAGACACGTGGCTGTGGGAATCATATGCTCGTCGCAAAGGGAAGATTGCGCTTGAAAACTGGGGTGTACACAATGAAGTTCGAGCGTTTTCGGTGGGCGAACGCATCGAGCGACACATATTACATGATTTTCAATCCAGCGGGAAGGAGTTCAGCACAAGTGCATCTACCATACATCACAAATTCAATGTCAAATCGACTCGCTCTGATTTGCAAATGATATTATGCCGTGTTGTCGTGGGGAGGGTTTACGATGTAGATCGCAATACCTCGTGTCAACGTCAAATAGTTGTTCGCGAAGAGAGCTGTCATTCTCGACTCATAGCAAAAGATCTCTACGCTTGTCGTGGCGCATGCATGATGTATCCAGAGTATATTATTACCTATCGTGACAAATCTAATCGCACCAAAGTAGATGCTGGTTCGATAGCTACCTCACAAGTTTTGACAACTCCCTCCAGTTCGACGCGTTCACCCACAAAGCTTTGTGTTATTTGCATGGAGGAGCCAGTTCGATACGTCTTAATTGTAAGTATTACGAAGGTTGCACAACTAAGTTTTTGTTATCTGCGCATCCTAATTTCCTCTGTTCCAACGACTCCTCGTTCTGTATTAGCCCTGTGGTCACACTTGCCTATGCAGCAACTGCTGCTCCCCATCAATGACGAGAAAGCTGAAAAACAAATGTCCTGAATGTCGCACAAAATTTTACAGCGCAATGGCAATTTACGGTCGAATTGTTGATGATGAGTGACGATTGCCTGCTTCCATGTGACCTATTATTTGTTCGCTAGTTTTAGTCAAAACAAAGGAGAAGAGGACGAGGAAAAAGAATTGGATGTATGATAGTTTGAAAATCAAGACTGCCAGAAACACAAATATTCTGAAGTTGAAACCTAATAGGTATTGTTTAATTTCTATAGAATATATCATCAGGAGACCTCTGCACACACTAAAACTTGATGTTATTCTAAGGTGGGTACATCTAATAGATCCGAGTACTGCCTGGGTCCTGCAGCTTTCTTTCCAGTTTTCTCCGATGAATCGTTTGAGTCAGAATTACTAAACTCATCATCTTGTCTCTTCTTTCTTCCCAAAGAGTCACCAACCATTTCCAAGTCTACATTAGAACCAAAATCTATTGTGGAATATTGATCAGTGTCCAACATATCATACGAATTTCGCGATTTACGACTTGCTCGATCTCTAACCCCATTCGAAACTGTGGCGACAGTAGTTCTAATCGCATGTTTGGCCCTTGGTATATGCTCTTTCATCACTCTTTTTACGGGGCTTTTCTTGCTCGTGGATCTCTCTCGCTGATCACGGATGAAGTCAGTAACCTGCAGAGGAGCACTGCGACTTGAAGATACACTGCCGCTGTCACGAAGAAAGTTGGAACGATTGTAATGTTCATTGGCGCTATTGTCATCTACAGCTTCATCTCGAGAGGAGCGAGGCACTATGGCACTATGTTGATCACTGTAACCATAAACGTCCTGATAACGAGTTTCTACGAGCTGGTTTCCCTGCATAGAGAACTCATCGTCCACATCATCGCTATCGCCACTACTAGAAGAATCACCGCTGCTGCTAACATCACCATTGAGATTTTTGGCCCGGTTCTGTTGTTTGGATTTGACGCTGTCCTGTCTTTTTCGACGCGATACATCAGCGGTATGATGCAACATAATTCGCTCTTCATCAGATCTCATTCTTTTTTGACGTTGTTGACTGCCGCGGCGTAACGCACAGCAGAAAATGATAGAACTACCCAATACAGTGAGGGCAATTCCAATTCCGAATATTGTAGAGTCACGCACGCCCTTAGCAGATTTAATCACTACGTCGGATCCATTCATGATTTGACCAAAAACGCTTTTGGGATCTCTTTTTAGGTTGCAACTCTTCTGTCCAATAAAAGGAGTGTTGTCAAAACAGGGCAGACATTTTTCTTCCTTTGTACCAGCGTAGTACCTTCCTTTTGAATTGTAACTTCCCGAAGGACAAGCAATCCGATCACAGTGTAAAACGTTTTCATGTCCATTGCCATTCAAATCCTCCATAAGGCATAGCAATGGCGGGACAACTCCACGTATACGATTTCCTGATATGTCTAATTTAGTCAAGTCTGTCCAACGCAAATCACTCGGCAGAAATCCTGTCAACTCATTGTCAGAGACATCCAGTTCCTCCAAGAATTGCAAAAAACCAATCGAATCTGAAATGGTTCCCGATAGACTACTATTTTTTAATTCAATTTTGATGACGTTCCCGTGTCCATCGCAGGTAACGCCCGTAAACTCACACATATTTTCGGAATCAGCAGTCCACTCAATAATACGATTTCCATCTTTTACCCAAGGTCCATTTTTCGTAGTTCCTTGATAAAACTTTGTTAAAATATCCCTTTGGCTCCAATCTCGACAACTCGTGCCTTTGTTCCCAATATATGGATTTTTCATCCGCGCAACAGTCGATGTTCCTGGACATTTGGTGCATGGATGCATTCCCTCTAACGAAATACTACCGGAAGGACATGCTATGTAATCGCAATAATTCTTTTCTGCCGCGCTGGTTCCTTTGGTGGAGACCTCATCTTCAAAAAAGTCGGAATTAATATTGGGACTGCAAATTTCTTCAGGTAGTCCAGTAAGCTTATTTCCGTCAATGAAGAAATCGTGTAACTTGTCGAACCTTACGAAGCTTGCCGGGACTGTGCCCGAAAATGCATTATCTTGAAGCCACAACTCTTCCAGTGAAGCATTGCTGTGTTGTGCCATGGACGAAGAGAGCGAACCCACCAAATGATTCGAGTCGAGATAGAGGTATTTGAGAGTAGAGAGCGATCCAAATTCCTTGCCAGGAAGCAATCCCGAAATATTATTTTGAGACAAACTCAACGTTTCGAGCTTTGTCATCATTTTGATAGTGGCTCCATTTAAGGTCCCTTTCAGTTGGTTTTGTTCCAAATTAATCTCTGTAACAGACGACAAATGAGGAGAAGTCACATCGTGAAAGAAGTTCCCACCAATCCCGTTTTCACCCAACAACATTTTGTCCAATTTCTTGGAAGCCCAGCGTTGAGGCAAGGTCCCTCCCAACTGACACTCCGTGAAATCCAGCGTTTGCAGTTCTGACAACATAGCAATCTCGCTGGGTATCGATCCTCTAATCAAATTACCACGAAGGTTAATCTCCTGCAAATGCACCAACTGGCCCAAATGGGAGGGGAGCGTACCCGACAACCCACTATTCGGCAAATTAATCCCCGTGACGACATGTGCAGACTCTCCATCTTTCGCATCAGCAAGTCCAACACGACACGACACGCCCTCCCAGTCGCACACGCTGCCAGTTGTGTCGGCGTTGTCCCATCCCACGTGAGATTGAGACCAGTCGAGGCCCTCGCTGCCTTGGAGAAGGGACAGGAGAGATTGACGGTCGCGATCGGAGGAGGAGAGGAGGTGGTTGGAGGTGGTGTAAGCAGCGGCGTTGTTGGTGATCGAGGTGGTTGCTACCATGTTGCATGTCTTGAATCACTAATATTCTAATTCCCATAGCCTTTCTTGAGTGGTTACAGTGCTATGGTAGCCCGGACCTCGGTTATAAAGTTGGCTCATTTGGGGGCTTAACCACATTGTGCGTATTTCGGGGAAATTTGTAGAATGTGCATGTTTCCCCGAAATACGCAAACTGTATGCACACAAATTCACGGACTATCCGGGTATTGACTATGGGGCTTTCTAAGCAAATTGGTGAAATTGGTGAAATTGTTCATTTTCATGTTGAGTCTCTATGACCCTTCACCAAAAATTGTCTTTGTGCTGGCATTTGTCTGAGTGTGCAATTGTGCAATTATGCGCACTCGTCTCCTCTTTTATTTCACCATCATCGACCATCAACCAATCCCTCAACCCAGCAACAACATCACAGTTAACAATGTCCACCCAAGATAGTGAACCTACTAGAGCCGAGCCGGCCGCCGCCGCTGATGGCTCTGCCTTCACTCATATTGTCAACACTGCCGCAATCATCAATGCTGTCATCACTAATTCTGCCACTGCTCACAGCAACAACTCCAATGTTGGAATTCTAGGGAAACAACTCCAAAGTTCCTATTATTTTATCTTTACTATGATACTTACTTAGGCATTCCTGGGTTTTTCTGGACAGAATTCTCTGCTTTTCCCAGACAGATTCCACAGATTTCTATGGACAGTACATGACTAAAAATAGAGACTCCATGAAACTCCAAGAGTCACACGGACACAGAAAGTACTCCAAAAAGTCGCACACATACAAAAATTCTATTTTCTGATGTTAATTGATTAAATATTTTAAGCTCATAATTTGTAAAACCAATTTTCCATTAAACCTATGTTTAATGCTCCTACGTCTATGATTAGGGGACGCCCTATCTAGCCAGTCAACTTACCCCAACTCACGAGAAAAAAACACGCTTCCTCTGTGGAAAAAGAGATAAAGTCAACAAGGTTGAGAATTGATCACTCTCAAGCATCACAACAAGTGATATTGTTGCACTTACCTACATTACATGTGTCAACTATATCAAGAACATGCATTTATCACTGGTCAAACTAGTCAAATTAGGCAAGTAAGCCAGAAAGTCCTTGAACAATAACAAAAACAGCAAGTTCCACCTTTCTGCGCCCACTACAAGAAGACAATCAAGAATTCCAAGACCAAATATGGCAAGCAACAGACCTTTGAATGCTGAACTCTCCCAGCAACTCCAAGCTCTTACCGCTATTGTCACCAATTTAGCTAACACCATTGCTGGTAATCAACTTCCTCCCGCAGCTGCAGCGCCATCTGCAGTCACTTATGCCACCTCTCCCAGCATGGCAGCCCTCAAGGAACTAATTGATTGCACATCAAAACAAGGTGTGAATCTGTACAAGCAAGGAACAAAAGCTATTGGAACTCCCTTAATCATGAAGCCAAGCCAAGTGGTGATTTTTGAGAAAGAACTACAAGACAGGGCAAGCATGATAGGTTGGGACAAAGGGGCAGAAAACATTCTCAAGTTCACAAACAAGGACGGCAGACAAATCAGCCTCATTGCCAAATACAGCCAAATCAATGCTGACACACTCAAAACAGGTTGCAAGCCCTTCATTCTTGCCACAGGGATCAGTGCAAGCAAGTGAGCAGAACAAAACAATGAATAAATGTGGTGCTGTCTGTATGTACAACAGTCCCACCAAGGAGGCCTATGCCATGCTGCTTACCTATTGAAAAGATCATGAATCACTGTTAAGACAAACCCAGTGTGTTGCACCTCTCATGTACAATCAAACATGAGGCTAGTCACTCTCAATGGCTACATCTCAAAAAAACATAACACAGCATTCTTTGTGATCCGACCAACACTCAACCACCCCATCTTTGTGACTTTCAACTTCAACAGCACAAAATATTCAACAGTGTTGTGCTGCTGATCCCCATGCCATCAAAAAGCTCCTCCTCTATTAATCACACAGCACATACTGCATCTCCACCTCATGGGCGCATCTTTTGTTAAATGCATCCAACTTTCCACATGAGGCCTCAAGTGTGACTGCAAATTCTATGGTGCCATGCAACAATATCAAGTCTTGTTGAATATCTCACATCCAATCCAAACTGTCAGACCACCACCCTTTATGACTTCAATAATGACGCTGCTGTATGTAGCCTGCCCTTCTATGAAGAGATGAAAATGTTCAAGAAAATTCCTTCATTTCTGATTGCCTTGGGGACATATCAACATTTTCAAGACAACTGAAAGTATCCAACTTTGAGCTGAAATTCCTATCAAACTATCACCCACCCTCAGATATATCTTTGACAACAACCAACAATAAATCAAGGATGGTTTTATGATGCTAAAGGAAAAAGTGAAGGACTTTATCCACAGGTACAAATCCACATATTTTTTCACCTCATAAAATTTGCCAACATTGCCTACAATGCCAATGAGACTGAAACATATTTCTTCATCCAGATATGTGCTCTCTTCATCAACATTGCAGACATTACTATTCATTACATGCTCCTGTCAAGGCATTTTATTTTCTGAAAAGATTTTCCCCTAGACTCATTCAGTGTCTCATACAAAGTGCCCAAAACATTGTCAACAGATGTTACCATAATCTTGAGCTGAAGAAAAGTAAGTGAAGTCAGAACTCAAAGCTGTCATCATGGGCATCTAGGATGTAAGATGAAATTAATACATCTTGAGTGAAACTGAAAACAATCTCTGAAATACATCAACCAGCCTGTTTGCACACCCAGAGGTTTCAAGATAGCATTGTGGTGCACACTGTTGCTCCAAACTTAAAAAAGTTTATCAATTGATAAAAATAACATTAAATGGAGAGTAAAAAGGATGCAAATCATTCATTTTTGGTTTTGTGCACATCGTTTGGCGAATCATTCTTTGTCTCATTGGATAACATCTATGTCCAGGTGCGTGAATGTTTTTCATCATTTAATGTGTTTAACATTGTGTCATATTTTAATTCATCATCAATTGTGGTCATGTCTACTTGTGCCACGAGGAGAATGCAACATTTAAAAGTAGACCTGTTCTTCCTGAAATGCTGAGGGTGAATGCATGATTTGTATACAGGAGTTCACTGATGAAGAAAATTGCCATGCTGAAGTATTGCTATCATATTAACCTGATGAAAAAAGTTGGGACAAATGGAAAAAATCACAAGATGATATCCATAAAAAGAACTTAAGTGTCACATTGATTATTTGTCAAATAACAAAACTTGACTGATATTGAGGTACATCAATGGCTTCAATAATTGGCTTTTGAAGTGCAGGACGCTTGGTGATGACAAAAGTACTTGCTTCAAGTTAAACTTGAACTTCAAAGTTAACGCAAGTTGAAGTTTCTAGCCCAAAGAAAAAATTGACTGGATGCAGTTGGGCAACAAAGTTCATGAGTAATGTGATCAGTTAATTAACAGGAGAAGGTTTGGTTGACCTCTGATTATGAACCAAAAAAAGAGAGATACTGCAGATTTGGGCTCTGGAATTAAGTCTAATAACTCATAGGAAGATATCATGCAATGCAAGATGATCCCAACGAAGGTCATATATATGATCTTAATCACTAAGATTTACCTGAACTTTGTGAAGAGATTTGTGATGTGGGTGATGTTGTGGTCTAGGCACATGGACATATGTTGTATGGTCCCCACAAAATTAAACAACATTTTTATAAGCCTCCACTTAAGAGGTATAATGTAATTGATTTGTTTGTCATAAGAGAGGGACTTCCGCATTATTGCTCCCTGCAGGAATAACTGTATTAATGACCATGTCATAGAATGCAAAGCAAAATTCCTGACAAAAACATAACAGACAACCTTGGGACAAACATTGTCTTAAATTGGTATCCTGCAACATCAACTAGGTTGACATTGCCCTATCTCCTGAACTGTACTGGAACCTATATCTGCTCCATTTCATCCTACCACAACTGTATTCATGAAAAGAGGAATCTCTTTAGACAGCCAATATTATTGTCCAAAGAGGCACCATGGCAGCATTGCTTTTTGAATGCTGATGCTGATTGGCTTCTACTGATGACAGGTGTAACTTGGGTTTAGTATATTGGTTAGTCTTCTTTACACTATTGATGGGCTAGCTGCATATTCTTCCAATTCTTGAGGTTGGCCCTGTTTAATGGAACCTCATTTTGAGCATGGTTGTTTTCATCATTTATGACAGGCACCATGCACATCAAGCATTTGTGTCTTTTTTTGTACAACTCCAGCATACTCTTCACACATCATTTGACAATTATTGAATGTCATTCCACAGAAGCTTTGCAATCATGAATATGCAAGGTTGTGTTACCTGATGAAGTGAAGTTTTCTGAGTGCACAGCAATTGCTAAAGAGTGTGAACTGGTAGTGTATGATGTCATTGGATCTGTAGATGGTGCTGCACTATAATCCAAGTGTACTGAAACTGTGAAACAAATGCTATCTACAATGGTTGCCCTAGCAACACAATGACAAACAATATTTCTGCATATGGTGGTGATGGTAAGGTATTTCTCTGTGGATTTACTTCCAAAGTAATTGAAAAATAGTTCTTTATGCTTCAATTTATTACCAGTGATCCGCAACAATGTTGGGTCATTCTCGATTTGTGGAGATCAAGGAATTCCCAGAAGTAAAGATGCAGATGGACTGGCCATTCAGCAAAAGTCCTGCTCTATGTTGAAAATGTTGGATATCGGCATTGGTGCTCAGGCCACCCTGCTGACATGTTGACAAAGACATGTCTGCATGTCAGCAACATGTTGGCAAATGTCTGGCCAAAATATTGACAAATATGTTGGCCAGACCATCCTGTCAACATGTCAGCAAGACATCAGCCGACATGTTGCTAACATGTCAGCTGATTCTTTTGGACATAAAGAAAATATACCAAATCTTTACAGAAAATCTTGTTGTAATTGTGTACTTCACTGCAAAAAAGTCACAACAAGGGTATTGTATGCAATAATTCAGATAAAATAACCTTGTTTTCTTAAGAAATGATCCTTATCTCCATTGGAGTAAGGGCCCATTGAGTCATGGATATGGCTTGGCAGTTGTGTGCTGATACATCAGCCAACACGTTAACCAGCCATGAATCCAATCACAATGTTGGCAACATATGACGTTGACTGATTTTCCACTGACAATTTTGGCATCAGCTGACATGTTGCCGACATTTCCAACATAGGGCCTGCTAGATATATGTTTTCCTTTCCTCGGGTCTTATCTGTTTTGTCCTTGAAAGTATGTTAGTTTGAAACAACATAGTGAATGGAGTTTGTGTTATGCAAGGAACATTTAGATTGATTAAAAAGCACTGCCCAAGTGATAGCAAGAAACAAAAATGAAATATGCAATAAATTGCATCTATTCACAATTTTGGGAACAATGTCATTGGTTGTTACAACATTAAAACAGTGTTTCTGCTCCTGCTGTGTCCTGAGCCAAAAAAAATAAAAAATTTATTAAGCACTGGTAGTTAAAAGATGTAACAATTGGTTGCTTTTCAAATATATGAGCTTAATCTACAATTAAAAAATGAAGATTGATTGTAATTAGTCCTCTTGTGCCATGATGTATTATCACGTTAATTACATGATTATTGGTTTTAGATTTCTTAAGACCCTTGAGGGGGTTCTTAGTCATGATGAATTCTGTCAAAGTGTCTAGCTGGGCTTCTTGTCCATGACATATTTATGTCAAGTTGTTGTCAGAATGATCTAACTGGGCTTCTGGATGTCAGATGATGCACTTGACATGATGTCAGTGATGCACTGCTCTGTTACCTGTAATCCTAAACATTTGGTTTTTGATATGTCCCTTGATATACAATCCATATGTATGTCCTTGGCTCATGTCACTCACCCCCATGAATGGAGCAATTAGGTTTCAATGCACACACACAAACCTCAATCAGGAAACAAATGCTCAATAAGAATTGTGCAAAGCATAAACGTTGGTTGGAGAGAGGGGATAGTGTAACCATTCAACTTTTGCTTATGTAAAGTATGGTGTAACTCTCCTGATGTTTAATTATTCTGATTATGTTTTGCATTGAACCCTAATTGTTCCATTTTTATGAACTGAAGTAATTGTCCATGGATCACTTTCATACCAACTTTCTGTTTTGCAGAGAATACTAACCTTTCACCACAGTACTCTATTGCCAGGTTGATAGTCCCACTCAACACAGCCATTATTATGTGCTGTGTAGCAGTCTGTTTGACATTGCCTGAATTCCCCTATCTTTTCAGTCTGCAAGGAAGGGCATGTCAAGCATCATTTCTCTTCCAAATATAGCAGCCACTGGTGAGGTTTTTAGTACTGAGTGATAGGTAGAGCAAATGGCCAATGTGGCATTTGTGAGGAAATCTGCTATGTCATCTTCTATTATTGCTTCTGCCATATGATTTCAGCTGCATGTAGCATCCCCATGAGTGTTTGATGCACCTGCTCAAGTATTGCATTAGCCTGTGGGTTCTTGACATTGGTCCGCTTACGCTTTAAACCATATGTTCAACATAAGG
>JALLPD010000152.1:0-20379 GCA_036940065.1 Cyclotella cf. meneghiniana
AGAGAGAGAGAGAGAGAGAGAGAGAGAGAGAGAGAGAGAGAGAGAGAGAGAGAACTCAAAAATCATCCAAGCTCTTCTTTCAACTACCTTACTTTAAGTTTAAGAGTTCAACATAGAGGCAAATTTTAGTATTCATACTACTCTGATCACCTTGCATTTCATGCATTTTCTTAGCTGACTGAAGTGAACCATAATCAATACTTAAATTACTGTATTCTCCATGCTTGAAAATTTGAAGTTATAATACATTCTATGATAGTGATCTGCTCAATTTTTTTCATAATAACAAAAATTTATACAGAATCTTAGCTGCTGTGCGTGTTCTGTTTGCACAAGCAAATATCATGCCTTCTGCTATGTGGCATTGCTTGCCCTGCTAACCCCCTAAGCAAAAATCTTCAATCATGCTAATTCAACACAAAACAAAAAATCACACAACCCTTTTTTTAAAATCTAACACAAGATGCAACTATTTTTATGTCGAATTCAAAGCATATGGTTTTGAGAAACATGCCATGAAAACAGCTATTTTCACTCAGAAATAGCAGTACAAGAAGAACTGTATATAAAATCCAAATTACTGTGCTCCTTTTGCTTGCAAAAGCAAGTAATAATTCATTGCATGCTATGGTGTTAGCAAAATCCGTAAGCATAATAATTTTTCAAAAAATTAGAAATCTCTCAACCCTTTCATTTGGGTAATTTTAAATAATCTGAAAAAATCACATTACCTATGTTGTCAAAAATCCAAAATATAACATGTTGCAGAAGTGATAAATTTCACATTAAATACAAAGTACTTTACTTGCCTTGCTTGCAGATGACTCTAATAATTAAAATTCACAATACCCTCTATAAGAAAATCTCAACTTCTCTGCTTAAAGTCATAATGTTCTATGTATAATTTGTTTTTATCGTAAAAACTAATTCAAAATTGCTGTTCATTAATATGTAAACTTGCCTCACAATGTTGTTTTTGAAATGCAATAAAGATTAAATAGAATCACAAAACACTGTGAGTTGTTTGAGAATCCAAAGTAATGTTCTATTCAAATGACTTCACTACTGCTATCCTTGCAGTCTTTCAATGAGATTCTTAGGATTGTTGGGACTTAAATTGACATCAATGGAATCATGGGACTTAAATTGACATCATCATGGTCTAAGACTCCACTCTCTTTGCTCTCTTTGTGTAATGATCTTTTATTACAACATTCAATATTAGTGATGAAGTAATCATTTGATGCAAGTAAGTCCAATCCCGCAACTAAGTTGTCTTCAATATCCTCTCGTTCATCTCTCATTCTTGAAGAATGTTCACATCCACTCCATTCATGATAAAAATATATAATATCACTTATAAGTGACAGTTCTCCATTAGTGGTGCAGACAAGCTTTTAGCTTGACATAGGCAAAGGATCTACTGGTTTTGTACTTTTACATACAGTACAAAACCCACTTGTCATGGGCTCCCACTTAAGGAAAACTTTCGGCCATGTTAAAAGATCCAAATCCATTAAGACTCAAATGATTACATGGATTGGATCTTGACAAAAACATACCAGACAAGTGTAGAACTTACACATAACTGTTGAGTCTCTTGAAAGATCATACCAGAAGTTATGTAGACTGTACACATTCCTCATTATATCTTTAGCGCAGACATATCAAAAGTGCCTAGAAACCTGAACAGTCACTCTCCAATGGGGGGCATCACTCAAATTCCTATCTAGAGGTACTTCTAGACTTCCATCAAAGGTATCTCATTTTTAGAGAATAAACTAAGCTCATCATGTCTATTTTTGGATTATTGTATCTGTGCAAGCACTACTTAGAGTTTTAAAATGATTTTTTGGCTTAGGTCACTAGCATTATGGCCAACTCCAATAATTCTTTTCTTTGCTTGACATATGCTCCTCGCACACCTCCAGCCATCAATGCACATAAAACTGTAGTGCAACATCCAGATCAAAAGGCCTGTATGGGTACCCAAGAAGCTCCAGTCATGTGCATCCATTTCAATTTGAGCCCTTTGAAAAGATCAATTGGGAGAGATTTCAACAACAATTGTGAGCAAAAAATTAGTTCCTAACAAGCTTAAGAACATGAAGTTTACGCATGACATGGAAGGAACCAATCACACTATATGCTACATTTCCAAGCAGGATCCAATCCAGGATGCGCTCAAGACCAAGACCAAGACCACATCATTCTAGGTGATGCTACCCAACACAGGTAGTGAACTAAGGATGGCCACCTGTGGACTCCTGTGCACTTCTTGATTCGTGTGTGTGGTGCAGTTCATGTTATCAAGTGGATGGGTTTTAAAGCAAAGTTTAAGGAGCAGGTTGACTTAATCAATGAATTCAAGTTTGACAATGATATTGTGGAATACTCATACTCCAAATGCAGGAAGGAGTATAAGACAGATGATGGACATCAATGCACAGTGGCAGCCAAGGGTGTTCTCAAGGAAGCATGCCAGGCTTAGGATGAGGCAGAGAGGAAGGCTGATATAGCAGGAGCCCATATATTCCAGCTGTATGCAAATGTCTAGTTTGAGAAGTCCCATCAGATGTTGGATAAATCATCAAGACACAAATGGAAACTACCCGTTGAGAGGATATCAAAGCAGAAGTGCATGGTGAACTGGTAAAGAAGTCATGTGAGTCATTTCTCCAATGCATGATGTTTCACTTGCAAAGCATTTTTAAGCATGATGCAGAGGATGCTGTGAAGTACTGCATCACCAACACCTTAAAGAAGCCCAACCTAATACCTGTACATCAGTTCTTCAAGCAAGTCCAACAACTCAAAAGCTACCTCCAAATTCTCCGGTGCTTGTAACTAGAGGCCAAAGGCTAAAAGTGTGACCAAGCAGATTGAGTCCCTTGATGACTCAGATCTCACAACATACATTATCAAGTGACAGAAGCAGAATGATCTCACTGATCATTCCATGCAGCTCAGTAAAAGGGCCCTCTTGCTGGTCCCAGAGAATGTCAAGACTAACATTGATCTAAATGTCAAGCCCCCTAGTAATTACAAGGCAAAAGGGGCTGAAGCAAGGCAGAAGATGGAGTCACTCAAATCCTGAGTTCCAAAGAAAGCCCAAAAGGGGCACTCCACTGGACAGACAAACATTGGAATATGGAGGTACACTTAATACAAAACATGTGTGATTCCAGCTGCTAGAGCCCTGACTGGACTCCAAAGAAGTCCAGAAGAGCAGGTAAGCCTCATAAAAAGACCCCAACTCAAGTGGTGCAAATATCATGCATATTTTGTGTGCAGAGTGAAAGAAAGCATTCAATATTTCCTTCAAATGTAGTAACACAAAATAAGAAACATTGCAATCACTGCAACAAAAGCAACCGCAATTCTTAGTCTGATTTCTAAAGATGGGTTGGATAGAACAGGGGAAGTGTATGATATTAGAAAAATAAAATTAAATCAAACTTGCAGCACACCTAGCATTGTCCAAAAATGCTGTCCACCTATGAATTTGATTTTTAATTCTAATAGAGATAATATAAATAATACAAATACTGAGAAAGAAGAAAACTTAAAATTTAAAAGTCTTGCAAAAATATTAAAGTTATCAAAGTGATGTCACAGATTCTGTGGATGATGTCATTCAGTGCTACTGATGATGATGTCACAACAACTAATGATGAGGTCAGTTATACAGGCACCTCAAAAAGAGATGTTTCTAACCAAAAACAAAATAGCAAACAGGATATATGTATGACAGCCTTAGTTGCCATCATAGAACCAATGATTGAAAATTCTTTTTCAAAGGGATCCAAACTCCCTTCAAGAGTCATCCTAGCAACAAAATTAGGGTAATCCTGGACATGGATTCTGTTGGAGAGGAAGTCCAAGCCTTCTCCCTACTTGACTCAGCACATGCCAAAACTGTGGCATCCATCAAATGGGACCTTCCATACACATGGATGGGGAAAACTCAGAATTTAGTTCCTTGAGTATTCCTAAGCAGAGAGTACTTGGTACAACCTGATATTGTGAAGTATGATGAAACAAGAATGAGCAAGCCATGGTTTGATATCATACTTGGTACATATACTTTGAAAGAGTTAGGAATTGTTCTAAATTTTTGAACAAAATAAATCAATATAGATGAAATCATTTTGTGAACGAGAGACATCACCAAGTTTTCAGCCAGAGTCAAGATTGAAAGGGCATGGATGACAAACAACTTAGTTGGAAAGGACAGCATCATGCCATGTCAACTGACCCCTCACATGACATGTTCGCTACCAACATGCCAAATATGGGAATGTCTTGACAACATGTCATTAAACATGCCAGATGTTTTGACATGAAATAGCAAAGCTTTGCAGAATATCACACCATAGTGGCATAGTTTGGTGTAAGAAAGTTGCAAAAAGTATATTATATACATTAATATGCATATAAATGCCCTTTTTCTTCAACATTGACCATTATTTCTATCAGAGTTATGGCCCAATGAGTCATTGATATGGCTGGGGAGTCATTTGGTGATATGTCAGCCAACATGTGACTCAGTCACAAATCCATGTTGGCTGATTTTCAGCCATAATTGTTGGCATTGTGGTGACATGCACTGACATGTTGGCAACATATCAAACTAAGGCCAACAGCAGTGTTATGATCAATGAACTTGGGAGTACTCTTGAAGCCACCCAGCAGGTTTTCAAGATCTTGGATGCTGAGTATGAAAAGCAAAAGCAATTATCAATGCAGTAGTAAATGAAAACTGCAGCCACCAGAGTGTTCCCAATCAAGAGACCTTGCTGAAGCTTCTCACTGAATTTAAGCACCTTCTTGATGAATCACTAGGTAATTAGGACACTCAGCATGTCTTCCTCAAACTCTGGTAGGTTGCAAGAATATATCATGGTAGGCCTTTTCCCCTTCCAATAGTCTACAAAGAAACCCCAAAATAGAGAGTGGAGAGACTATGTGAGATAGGGGTACTGAAACGGCACCCAGAATCAGAATGGCTTTGTCTTCATACATAGTAGAAAACAAAACCAAAGTGTACAATTCGTCATTGATTTCAGGGAGGTTGATAAATGGATAGTAAGAGATCCATTCCCAATACCCAAAATCAATACAGGTTTGCAAGAACTTCAAGTGTTCATATATGCAACAGCTCTTGGCCTGTTCAGGGGCTTTGCACCATTAGATGGATCCTGGTTTATCCAAAATATGCACAATATTTCCATGGGGAAATTACTCCTACCTAGGAATGTGAAAGGGCATTGCATGTTCTCTCAACATCTTCCATGCTGAGATGTCAGAGCTAATGGATCGCCCTGGATTTTGTCAATGCATAAATTGATGCTCTATTGTGCAACAAAAAGGGCAGCCTGGATGACCACCTCATGAAATTTGGCCAAGTACCTATCAGACTGCAATGTGCCTGATTGAAGGTGAATGCAAAGAAATGCACCTTCTGTGCCACAGAAGCAGAATGTCTTGGTTATGTATTTACCAGAGTTGACATGAAGCCCCAAACAAAAAAGCGCAAGCAATCCTCATTCTCACACTGTCACAATATGGAAAACTGCTCTGTTGTTTCCTGGGCATGGTCCAGTACTACCAAGATCTCTGGACAAGACATAGTGAATGCTACACCCCCTATCAATTTGGTTGGAGAGTGTGGGCACACCAAAACTACAAAGGCTGACAAAACAAAACATGAAGCCATGGCATTGGTACAGTAGCATCTAATGACATTAAAAAAGAGAAGACATCCATCGCAAAAGATGTTCTCCTTGCATATCCTGATTACTTAGAGTAATTTGAAGTGTACGAAGACAATACTAAGTTACAACTTGGAGCAGACACCACTCAAAACAACAGACTGATGTGTTCATTCCTAGAAACATGAAAATGAATAGCAAAAATAAAAAATACAGTGTAACCAAACAAGAGCTCCTGGCTATAGTGGAAACACTTAAAGAGTCCAACAACATACTCTAGGGTCAGTGCATCATCATGTATTCGGACAACAATATCTCATGTAGGATGATTTAGGGTTCATCTTGGATTGAGTCTACCACTGGAGGTTACTCTTGGAGGAATATAGCCCCACCATTGTGTATATAAACTGAATCCACGACACTCTTGTGAATCGCATTATGTATTTGTGTTATGGTCCTGCCACAAATGACAAGAAAACTTGGATGATCTTTTCCAGGTGCTGATTTCACTACACCACAGACATACACATTGAAGGTACATCACAGGCAGAATATGCTGAATCATGAACCTTCTCTTTGCCAATCACAGCAAAGAAAATGCAGTCACTGTAAAGGGAAAGTGCAGAATCCTAATCAGCAGACTTGAAGCTGGGATGACTGAAGAACAAGTCTGGATATGCTTTTTAGCTAGTCCAAAACACCAAACTGTGCATGATGGCAAACTTGTCATCCCAACAGATCTACAACACAGAGAAGATGCATGGTATTACCATTAACTACAACACCCAGGATCAACATGTCTTGAAGAGACATGTTGCAGTGCCTTGTATTAGAAAGCCATGCAACACTCTCTCCAATCATATGTCAAAAGGTATCAGAAGGTGAACAAACATTGCATGCAGAAATATAAAAAAATTCCAACTTGTTGTCACTAGCCCTTGGGAAGAACTAAAAAGCAAGGACAAAACACAAATAGACTATATGTGTGTTACAATGATCAACCAAGCAAGCAGCTGGTTTGAAATTTCTGAACTACTTGTATCTGAGTGATGCTTGCTGTATATTCCCATAGGTACAATCAGACCCAAGCATACCAGTACAAAAAAACAAGAAAGAAACCTCTACTTTGATAAAAATAGCAATTGAAGTAGGAACATTGTCAACAGGACCTGGTTTAATAGATCCCCATGCTGTCAATCCATTGTCTATGACAATAGAAGTGAGTTCAAATTCTGTGATACCTGTGTGACACACATGGGATGTGCATAAGCCAACCAGTGTCCACGGGTGAACACAATAATACAGTGTAATTTGGTTTACATGTCCCCTCAAATCATAAGACCCTTGCATCCATTATTTTTGACATTTGTATTTTTTGTCTACTTAATTGGTTGCAATCAATCCAACACAATTTAAAATGAACTCTCCTTCTCATCAGCAATATGTCATGTGTATAGGTTCCCACAACCCCTTCTGGTTGCGGATTTATACCCATAAGCCATAAACTCACCACATATCACCATCACAAAATGCTATTGCCAAAACAGTAGGGGCCCAAGGCCGAATTCCTCAGTAAATAAAAGTGGTTGTTCTGAAGTGAACAGCCATAACATGCAGTAACTTAGGAAAAATCTGTTGCTATTTTTAAGTTTAAAAAGATAGGGTGGTCACATGTGTTGCTTTGACAATTGATTGAGGTGTGATGATGTGTCTTTGGGTAATGATGTGACATGAGCCAAGTATCTACATATCCCTTATGAAGAAAAAGTTCAAAAATATGCCCAAATAGAACACAATCCTACTGGTCATGGACCCTCATTTAAGAAAAATTTACTAACCTGTGAAAGATCCATTTTGCAGAGATCCAAATCTTCAAAAGATTTGATCTTTTCAAAACATACCAGAATTGTTTAGAAACCTACAGATGATCTTTAAGTCCTTAAAAGATCATACCATAGTAGTGTAGGCTCTACAGAAACCCTCATTATGTCTTTAGTACAAAAATACTAGAGCTGTACAGAAACCTACATGCTTGTCATGTAATAACATGAGAACTAACACTCATCAGTCCTCAGTTTCAATGAGTAAAATAGCTCATTAAAAATAACTCCCAATCATCCTGAACATCTATCTAGTTTTCACTTCTTGAAAGCTTCTACCAGCAAATGGCTTAGGTCACTACCATAAAATATTCAACATCTGAGTGATGAGTTACACACTAAGCCAGTTGTTGGTCTTAACTCACAAGCTGAGATGTCATAAATTACTCAGACACATCTCTGAGGCCATGTTCCCAGCTGACACAGGAATACTCCGCTCTGTCTAGCAGAGTAGAGTGAGAAGCACAAAGTGTGCACTAATAAAAAAGGCCACAAAGTGATGCATACATGTGCATGTGGCATATTAATTAGTAGCAGATAAGTGCACTCTAATATTAAAAAAAGACCACTATGTGATGCATACATGAAACATGGCAAATAATTAGTAGCACATAAGTGTGGACTGATAATCAAAAAAGACGACTAAATGATGTGTAAATGTGCATGTGGCACATTAACTCAAGCATATGGTTTGCAATACCACAGCTCAATATTGCCCTAATTTATTTTTTTCATGAGCAATACTTGTAACATCATTTTAATATGAAAAAATATGAATAGGCTCAATTGTTAAGCCTAAATCCATAATAATGTGATGTTAACCAATAAAACACTAATCAAACGGAGTACCAAGTACAATATATAAATAACATATGTAACCAGTACAAAATAGAGTAAGCTCTAGGGCCTAAATGACTCCAAAATGCTTTTCTATAGCCTTAATTGGCAAGAAAGACAAACTGTGACTTCCAAGTGGTGTCTGTCATGTAAAAATGACTGCACAATCCAACTTGAAGTTTCTGTACTTCAAATAGGATTGCATTCCCAATAAACTCTTGCTATTTTCCATGCAAAATCTAGTCCAAAATGAATGTTGGAATGGGAGTATATAATGACCTTTGCTCAGGCATAGGTTTACTTGGGACTCAATGTGAAGTCCAACAAAATGTCAGGTACTTGAAGTCACCTGATGGATTTTTTCGATGGGTGAAAACTGCACAATATCAATTTCAGTATATTGCACATGAATCCTCAGTCCCAGAATAGCCTGTTCAATCTTTATGAGGCTGTTTCAGCCCCACCAACATGGGATTGAGATACAACACAGCCCAATCTATTAACATGATTGCAAAACAGCCTTTGCAATCATGATCGCAACAAAAGTACTGCTCATAACTGGACTAGACCCTCTTGGTCAAGCCGCAATAATGAAAAATTAGTACAGGAGGATAACTCCACAAAAGGGCATAGGAACCTGACACTTTGCCTAATCCCGGGCATGCATCAAAATGACATGGAGTCAAAAAGATCTTTACTCAATGCAAGGCGGTGCATCCAAGGTAGACAAATTTATTAAAGATTGCTTCCCATTTGGGGAAGTACCATTTTGAAAGGTGCTTAGGCTAAATTCTTGTAAATGTCTGATTCGATTGTGATAGTTGCAGACTTAGGCATGTTTTCAGCAGAAAAATATGCAACCCCTCAAGTTTCTCACCAATCTTGTGATAAAAACAGAGATACGACCAAAAAAAGATGATAATTGTTCTCATTCCGCTACCCTTTCATACCCATCAGCCTAGCAGCTGGGCAAAAAGATGTTATTATAATAAGAGAAAATCTAGGAGGCTCTGCATTGCCCTGAACCTCCTCTGGTGAAATCTAGTAAAAGCTTATAGCTCAGAAATAATTAAAAAATCAAAACTGATTAAAATATTTTTCCAACTCTCTGTTCTTAATATTTTTCAAAACAAAAATAAAGAATTTATTGACCAAATCTTTGAAAATCATAATTTAATCATCTGATTTTTTGGATACCTTGCTTACTTCAGATTTGACATTAATTCTTAATGCAAATGCAAAAAAGTGGACAAAATGCCTAAAAACTAGCATCCAGAATATTTTTCTTTGGAGGATAAGTGCTTTCCTTATTCTGTGAAAGAATAGATGTGCTAACACAGCACATGACAAGCAAGGTACCCTGAAGTGAATCAAAATCAAATCTTGTTAAGTTCCAAACCCCTAACAAAGTGTCACTATAGTAACATAGGAGCCACAAGGACATTGTTCAAGGGCATCCCTCATGTTCAAAATAAGAACTTTCATATGTTTTTCTTACCCAACTAGGCAGGTGTCAAAGTCTTGACACATGTTGGATGATGGGCTTCCTACACATTAAGGATGGGCAAAGTTACATGAAATGAGTTAATTAACTCAGGGTGACCATGTCAGCATATGACCTCAGTTGTGCCATTGTCACAACAGAATCCAAAACTGATCTACCATAATTTACGGTGAATAAGCCACACCCTAGAGAAGGCCACACTCTACCAAATCACACCAATTTTATGAGCATTTTTGTTTTTGGGACCTTAAACCTGATTTTTTGGCTAAATCCAATTGAAATAGATTCTCCACTGCATGGCCAACATGCCCATATGCAGGGCTCTCCATAATTTGTCTTTGTTCAAAAGTTATGGCTGATTGTCGCATAACTCACCACACATCACGTCACATCACTTGATGTATTGTTGGTAGGCTTACATATTGTATGGTATTTGCTTGTTTTTTGTCTACACAATAAAAATGATGTTTCCATCTCTCACCGCTGGAACGGGTTGTTCTGAGACAATGATCAAACATGTGGTGAGAACCGTGTCTGTTGTGGCAACTTGCTGCATTTTGCGATGATTGAGTGCAACTTCTGTGGATTATTGTATCAGCCAAGAAACAGCACTGGATCAACTTGCAGCATTTTTGTTCTGTAACGGGAGTAGAATTGAATTTTTAATTATGTAAAACAATTTTATTTAACATTGAATAAAAACACTGATTAACTAGGAATTAGTTAGAATGTAATTATATTAATTAATTATTACAATTAGTAGATTGTCTCATCTGCCGGAAATGGCACAAGACGAACCCGTGGCTTTCCCCGCATCAGGTTTGGCAGCATTGCGTTCTGCTGTGTCAGTGACATGGGTGGGCTCAACAGTGTCAGGACAATGTACCTGATGCTGCTTGAAACCAACAGCTGCCAAACTCATTGCCCCCAAACCCAATTCCTTAAAATCCGCTGTCACCAAACCCGCCACGGCAAAATCTGATGCCACACAACCAGCTGGGGCAAAACCACCAAACCAGCCACCACCGAATCTGAAACCATCAACATGCACAGCCAAACTGAAAACCCACCAATCTGGAAACTACCAAACCGGAAGCTGCCAAACCAAATGCTCCCAAACCTGAAGCCACCGAGCCATGGTTGGCTTAACATAAAGGCGGGCAGTGAGTGGGTGGGATGGTAGAAATCCAACTACTACTAGAATTATTTGGCACAAACAAGAGGGGGCACAATAAAAATGATAGGAGTACGGTAGTGTTTATGATTTATTTTTTAATGTTTTATATGCTTTAGTTTCCTGAAAACACAGTGTGAAGGCCACACTTTACCAAATCTCGGAACATTTGGTGTGGCCTACTTACAGTAAAATATGGTAGTTTTTTTATAAAAAATAATAATGTTATGATTCAAATCACTTTGCCAGTGATTCTCATATTTTACTAATGATAAGTTTTACCCATGTCAGTGCATCTAAGTCCAGGATGGTCTGTCCCATTATGGTGCATCACAGTGAGTACATACCCAGTCTATGTAGCCAGTATGCAACAGAAAGCAGCTCGTGGCATGCTATGGAGGTCCAATGTAGGGATTACTGTTGAGGTTGCTGGATAGTGACATGGGGAAAGTGTGAACTTGTTTGCATAGTAGAGCTCTCATCCAGAGAGCATTATAATCTCAGAATTGTTCATTCTGGAGGTGTTAACTAGTAATGAATACCCTCCTTGATGCAGTTGCATTGGAGTGGAGCCACGGCCATCATGTCCTCTGGACATCTCTCTCTCTTCTTGTCCCTTTGCTTGCCCTAGTTTCTATAGCTACTTGAGTGTTTCTCAGCCCACCCTCAAATGGGAGGCAGCCGTAGTTTAGCAGTTACACATACAAATAAAAAATTGGAGTATTAATATGAATCATGTGAAAAAATACAAGAACTGAATTCACAGATTTTTGAGCAGGGGAATTTTAAAAATGCAAACTTTGTTGAAAATACATATTTTATGATGGCCAGTTTTTTATTTGAAATTCAAGTTTAAACGTTCATTTAAAATCATACCCCTGTCTCACAATGGTCCATTTCTCTGTTTTGATACAGTCTGAAATATCTAGGATAGTTTACATAAGCAAGTTTCCTTGGGATCATTTGGGCAAATGGGACAATTTTGGACCATGTTTGAGATCTACTGTGTATGAGGTCTCTTTTTATTAAGGTGCCACCAAAACTCATATTGGATGTGGAGCTTTCAACATATTGGTAAATCACACATATTAAAGAAATTAGAAGAATTACCTATTCCAGTTACCTATTCCAGAAAGAACTCTATTCTAAGAAGAATTTTCAGAATTCTTAATGGAATTGCAATGATAATTTTGAATTTGAAATTAAAAATATTAGTAGAATCTCCTCAGAAGAATAAACCATAATTCATGAAGTCAATCAGTAAAAGACATTAGTTTAGTCCTAGACAAAAGAATATGTTGATCAAAATAACATAAGTTGGACCAAGTGATTCTTCCATCCCCAATCAAGGCAGTGACAGGAATGACATGAGTATGAACAGCTGCAAGAGCAAGAACCAGGGCAAGCAAGCCAAGAAGCCAAGTTGACCTTCAAGCAATCAAGGTCCAACCAGAGCAAATTTGAAAATGATCATGTTGACCCTAAGAGAAGATGAGATCAAGAATTCATTCATGGAAAAAGATGGCAGAGAAATAAAGGAACTCATCTACACTTAGCAGTATGGCGACTTCAAGGAAAACCTTTTGTCTTTGATCAGCAACTGCTGCAACCCAGAACATGGTACAATCTGCTCAAAGAGGGAAAGTAGAAGAAGTTGTGTGACAACAGTCTGTGAGCATTGATGGGTGAATGCATTGAGTTGTGGCAACAAGAAATTAAGGACAAAATCTGCAACCACAATGCTGGCTATAATGCAGCTCAGAAAAAGAAATTTGAAGAAGAAATTTAAAAATTCAATGAAACCTACCTTGGAGAAGATGCATTTGACAAACAGAAGACAGCAATGGTGGAAGGCAAGATCAAATACAGCTGTTGCTTCATTGAGAAGGCAGTCAAATGGATATACAACATCAATGATACAATGTCTCTTCGCACAAAGGGAGTAATCAAGTTTTCAGACAAAGACAAGGCAAAAAGGATCATCCCTAGCAACCTTGGAGTGCAAGCAAGGGTAGAATTCATTGAAAAAGATGGCAACCAACTGCAGAACATATCAGACAGGATGGTACTCTGACAAAGACTCAAAATGTTTCGATCTCAGGGCAAAAGATGAGCAAGAAAAGAAACAACAGCAACATGACTGTGCCATCATCACAACAACAAAAGAAACAACCAGAGTAACTGGACCAACAAGGACAAATCCAATGGAAAAGGAGGTCAAACCAGAATCTTGGACAACCCCAGTGGAGTGAATGCCCAAACTTCAAGACAAACAAGGCAAGTAAAGCCAACAGCACAACTGACAGGACAAGCGGGACCAGGAGAAATGAATTAGCAAGCATGGAAGTTCAGAGAGCCATGGCATGTATGTCATACCAATTCTTACGGCCCTTTTTTGTATACAGGAGGAAGTACATTTAGGTATCAGAAAGGGCCTAACAAAGTGTGGTATGTACATTGCCACAGCAGATTGCTGGAGGCTACATACAATCAGTAGCACAGTATGTACAAGGTATGTACTGAGGTCAATTTTTGCCAACTACCATTCCATCTTGTATCCAGTGTATTACCCACTGGTATATGAGAAGCATGTGCTGTAAATATCCTGGTGTTGGGATTTAAAAGTAGTCCATCTGGAGAATTTGCTCACTAGATATTGGCATCCACCACTCTGAGAGAGCTTTGGAGAGGACATGCTGCTGGAGGCATCCAGACCAAGACTGCAGAACAAGAAGAGGTGCTCAACATTCTAATTTTATCTATAATTTTCTAATTATACACTTTTTATTGGTCTCCATGTCTATAGATGTTTGCCCCTTCTGGACCACTAGGTCACTATTATAATAGCCTCTAGAAGGTGGTCACCCTTCCATCTTCCATTTTCAAGTTATCCTCCATCCAACACCACCCATCATCAAGTGCCCTTAAGAAGTGCAAGCCGCACTCAAGAGGTCAACAGTTTGTTGCACATGAGTTCCCAAACTGCTCGAATGACTGATCATTTAGATATGATCAAGACATCCATTGTGAGTTAATGCCAAAACCTACCATCCACCTGTGATGTTTGATCATGATGATGTTGCTCGAATGACCTCCAAGTTCAATCACAACAATGTCACTCAAACGGCATCCAAGTTTGATTGAGACAATATTGCTTGAACGACCTTGAAGTTTGATTGCAATTCCAATTGCTAGAACGATCTCAAAGATTAATTGCAATGAAGATTGGGCAAGCAATGCTTGAGCCCGATTGCAATGGGAATTGCTGGAACAATCTTGAAGTTAAATTGCAATAAAGATTTGGCAAGCAATACTGAAGTTTGATTGCAATGACAGACATACATATGATCTCAAAGATTGATCACAATGATGAATGTTGAGAGCTATTGCAACAGCAATTGTATGAAACCATGACAATGCTTGCTATAATGAGCAAGCTTGATTGTGATGATGCTCACAACTACAAGCAGTTGTGAACCACAATGATGCTCACAAAAATGAGCAAGTTTTGTGGCAATGTTCACAAACTCTAACCACAAACACAACAACATGAATACACAATACAATTGCAACAGAAGAATGCAGACCTCAAGTGAGACTGTGATGACTCTGGTCAATCACAATTGCAAGGACCATGCAAAAAAGGAGTCGATTGCAAGCATACTTGCTGATAACTGCCTGCAAAAGCCTAGTCAAGCTTTAATAAAACTTGACAATCAACCTTTAAATTCACTTTATGATCTTAAAAAGCAAGGTTGCCATGCGATCCCAGCAATGCAACAAAATGTTTGTTTGCTTGTGGTATGTTTGGTATGTCTTAGAGTTGAGAACACATGACAACCAACCCCACCACCACTTTGCAACAATGTAGGTTTCTTGTCCGTGCTGAAGATTGTTAGCCTTGCATAATAAATATAAATTTATTTGTTTGCCAAACAAGTAACATTGTCTTAGTGAAGCATGCAAATTACATTCACCTGGTTATTGGCTCCACAATCCCTATAGTTGAGTTGGCACATACTTAACAACCAATCTAATTCAGTCTTTCATTAATAGAAAGCAAGATTAACAAGTAACATTGTCTTAGTGACGCATGCAAAATGCATTCACCTGGTTAATGGTTCCACAATCCCTATAGTTGAGTTGGCACAAACTTGACAACCAACCTAATTCAGTCTTTCATTAATTGAAAGCAAGGTTGATCCTGCCAATCATGTAAATTTTCCCAAGTTAGAAATATGACAGAAAATTGATGAAAAACAAGTGTACTAATTTCCTCAGAGCTTTGGGATGCTGCCCCAAACCCTGCTTGCTGCCATCAACAAGACTAAAAACACACTTTTGGGAGCTCTACCCCATTTGCAGGGGCTCATTCACCCCTACTACCCTGCCACAGGATGACATCTGTTGTACCTCGTTGGTACCAGGGCACAAATTTACTATTAGCTGATGATCATTGTCAACAAGAAATAGATTTATCAATCTCCCAATTGGAATTGATGCCAAGTTTTTTAAACTGGCAACTGACATAATTTGTCACCATGGGTCTATTGAGAATAGCTCCCCATGTTTGCTCAACAAAGCAGTTGGATTCCTTACCAAAAAAGTTGCATTACAAATGTCTTATTGCTCACTAAGCAAACAATGTATTATCTAGCACAAACAATGTTTTCCAGATAATGGCATTCTTCGACATACCTTCCCCATAGCAATTTCCTATAAAGTGGTGTTCCATGACCTATTATTGTCATGATGGCCCTGTTTCCAAACAATTGGCTGCAAAGTAGCAATGGTCCTTTTCACTACACTGTTATAATCAACCAATGGTTGAGATTCCTCGTAAAAGGCTTGTTGCCTCTTGCTTATCACAGTTGTCAAATGACCTCTGTTACTCATGATGCCCCTCTGAGTACGTTAAAAGGAGAGAATGTTCTTGACAAGAAATACAGATATATGGTCCTTACTGCTGTGAATATACATGGTACACTGACCCTCTTAATGATGTTTCTTTTCTTGCTCCCTCATCCCAATGGGTTCAATTACAGAGGGGAAGATACCAGAGCGCTTGAGCTATGCTCATGCAATGAAACTAGAAATCAGCATCAAAATAGCCAAAAAAATGCTTGATTGTACTAATTCTATGCATAAAAAATGTGACAAATTTGATCAAAAACATCTTGCTCTAAATTAAGATAAGATGGCCCCGCATAGTTACACCTAAATATTACAACTTTTGCATTTGTTTACCAATACTCAAAGTGCATGGATCTTCTCCACTAATTCTCCCTCGAAAAGGTGAAGAAAAACTCTGGCCAATGCAATGCATTTCACACAGATGCCCACAATTCCCTTGATTTGGGAGTATTACTTCTCATGCCAAAATGTAGTAGTAGGTGCCTGTGACATATGTCTTGAAGATACTTCAAGAGCAAGATCTTGTATGACATTGCAACTATCTGAGTGATAGACTGCATCATGCCCTTTTTAGAAACCTTGTCCAAATGACAAAAAGTCTGGGGACTACAAGTTCTCAAGAAGTGTCCAATAAAAATTGGGAGTAAGAATGGACAGTCCTTCCACACTATTGTCTGTGATGGCAATGCTCTGGGAGATCCAAACATGCTAAAAATTGCAGAAATTGTTACGAATCTTGCCACTAGCCCGAGTGAAGACAACTCACCATACAAGAGTTGTACCTGAGGTCTTTTTGAGTTTTTTACCTAATGTCATATTTCTCCACCACATCATTTTGAGGTAACAAAAGTGGAGTTTTTGGACAATGCCATATCTTGTTCAATTCATGGCAGAGCGAGCCTTGCCATGGAGGGGAAGAGTGTCATACCATGCTTATGGCCCTTTTTTGTATACAGGAGGAAGTACATTTATGTATCAGAAAGGGCCTAACAAAGTGTGGTATGTACATTGCCACAGCAGATTGCTGGAGGCTACATACAATCAGTTGCATGGTATATACAAGGTATGTACTGAGGTCAGTTTTCACCAACTACCTTTCTGTCTTGTATCCAGTGTATTACCCACTGGTATACCACTGGATACCACTGGTATATGAGAAGCATGTGCTGTAAATATCCTGATGTTGGGATTTGAAAGTAGTCCTTCTAGAGAATTTGCTCACTAGAGACTGGCATCCATCACTCTGAGAGAGCTGGAGAGTGGACATGCTACTGGAGGCATCCAGGCCAAGACTGTAGAACAAGTAGACATGCTCAGCATTCTAGTTTTAACTATAATTTTCTAATTATCAACTTTTTATCAGTCTCCATGTCTATAGATGTTTGCCCCTTCTGGACCATTAGGTCAGTGTTGCTTATACCTGCAGTACAATTCCAAGGCAACAAGGAGGTCAGCAATGATGCATCTGCAGGCAAGATTATGGATGTAGCAACTAATGACACATCTAAAGGGTTACACCCTAACACCATCATGGTTTTCAGACAAGAATGACTCAAAAAATGCAAGCAAAGTTCTATTGGACCAAGGTGGCAGAGATGAAGGGCTGATCAGTTGTGAACTCACAAACATGTTAGCACTTGTCAGAGAAGAGTGTCCTCATTGAGTTTTCATCACAGAAGCAGGAACCTTGAGCACAAATTGCATGGTTTGTATCAATGACATCATGACTCCTTGCTTGTGACCCAATAATTCTTTCAGGATTAGACTCATGATCATTCCAAAGCAATGCAGTCATCCGATGACTTATGAAGTAATTGTGGATCAGGAGACAATGAGGCACCTAGACCTGGATACTAGTATCATGGATGGCACCATATCATGGGGGAGCGGCAAATAGCAATGGTCCGTAAAGACTACTGGGCATGAACACATTCAAAGCAAGATCAAACTATTGAAACACCCCACAAGATCTCTCACATCAAATGATGTAGAGAAACCAGTAGGATTCACCAAGACTTCTGGAGAAGCAAAAGCCACATTAGCATGTCAGCCAATGGACAACAAGAAGGCTGACCTAAGCCAGGAAGTGCAGAATTTTCAAGACCTAAGAAGAAACAGCAGGAAGAACTTTTACAGGTTTTCACACTGCACAAACCACTTTTGACATGGAAACATGGAGAATGGAGAAACAACTGTCACCATCTCCCTAGTAGAGGGAGCTAAGCCAATTTGGGCAACACCATATCCAATCCCACTGAAGAATCATGAATTCTTTGAGCGAGCAGTTGAACCATAAATGCAAGATTAGTGCACACTGCAAATTCACAGCAGAAGAGACTGAAGATAGGGAATGGGCCTCACCAGCCTTTGGTATACCCAAGAAGAATGGTACAATCAGACATGTGATTGATTTTTGTAGAATCAACCAGTGCTTGAACCGAAAGGAGCACCCATTACCAACCATCAAGGAAATCGAGGACATCAGCGGTTTCACACTAGCCTCTATGATGGACCTCAATGTGGACCACCTTTCCATCCCACTATGTGCAAATTCAAGGAAAGTACTCACCATCACTACACAGTATGGTTTCTTTGAAAGTTGAATACTCCCAATGGGAATCAAACCAGTAAGAAATATTTTCCAATCCCATATGGTGTGGGTATTCCAACAGATGACAGATGACATCTTCCACAGAAAGGGCAGTACCTTTGAAGAGTATCTGTATCTAATCAACCTAGGGGAAATCTTTTAATGCCTACTAGACTTTGGAATGCAAGTGAACCTGGAAAAGAGAATGGTATTTCCGAACTCAGTAGAGTTTCTAGGTTTAAGTTTAGGTCAGAAAGTGTGTTAACCTACCAAGAAGCAAATCAAATCATTCTCAAACAAGCACCACCCACAAACCTCAAGAAGACATGTGCATTTCTTGGAACCATCAACTTTATCAAGAACCACATACAGCATTGTCTGGCAATCATGGAACCCATCACAAGACTCACCTAGAAGGAAGCGCCTTTTTTCTGGGGTCTAGAGTCTTTTGACACAACACTTGCAGTAGTAGAGTAGTGAACTCCATCCTGTCCATGTGCACTGACCCAAATATGCCATTCATCATATACTCCAATGCATCCCAGAAATAGGCCATGGGCATGATGTTGGCACAAGTTCATGATGGATTCAAGCACATTGTGAGCACTCTCTTGCAAAAGTTCTACGAGGCTCAACTGATATACCCAGTCGGAGAACAAGAACTTCTTGCAGACTACAAAGCATGCAAACACTTTCATCCTATCATCTACAGATGATGTCACCATCAGATGTGACCCCATGAACATCACTCATACAGAAACACAACATGCAAACCTACATGTTCCATGCCAACTCAATGCTACATCAACCTACCAAGAAGCAAATTGAAGTCATTCTTCAACATGCACCACCCACAAACCTCAAGAAGACCTGCACATTTTTAAGAACTATAAACTTTATCAAGAATCACATACAGAACTGTGTGACAATCATGGAACCATCACAAGATTCACCAAGAAGGAAACACCTTTCATCTGGAGTATAGAGCAGAAGAGTTTTTTGACACGACACTTGCAGTAGCAAACTCCATCCTGTGCATTACCCCAACCCAAATATGTCATTCATCATATTCCCCACTGCATCCCAGGAGTACACCAAGGGCACAATGTTGGCACAAGTTCATGATGGGGTCAAGCACATTGTGAGCACTTTCTTGCAAAAGTGTTATGAGGCTCAACTTAAATAACCCCTCAGAAAACAAGAACTTCTTGCAGCCTACAAAGCATGCAAACACTTTTATCAAATCATCTAAGATGTGACATCACCATCAGATGTGACCATAACACCATCATTCATGCAGAAATGCAGCATGCAAACCTACGTGTTCTACTCCAATTCATCACACTAGATCAAGTGTACCAGGCAAAATGTGAGCACATATCAGGTACATCAAAAAAGGGAGCAGACGGTCTCAGCAGACTCCACATGAAAGATTCAATCCTGGAAAAAATAGTAAAGGAAGTCTATGCAATCAATGAGCTAGACTGTACAAGCAACCTAGATTTTTCAATTGCAATGGATAAGATCAGAGAAGAACAAGACCTTGATGAGAAGCTACAATGTCTCATCAAGCAAAATGCAGAGACCTCATAGTGACAACCATTGGCAAAACTGACATAGGCCATGAATCACACTGGTCTGAAACAGGCGATCTGGCCTGGGAATCGAACCCAGGACCAATAAAAAAGATCGTACTGTTTGGCCGGGGTTTGAACCCTGGACCAACTAAAAATAACACGATCACGTAAATCGCGATCGGCGAAATA